>JAUPMG010034643.1:0-14522 GCA_031762675.1 Pachysandra terminalis | reverse complement strand
CATAAGATCAGAGATTTATCAAATGTATATATATATATATATATTAGAATCCCTTATAGAGAAATTATACAATGATGGAAAAAAACTTATCAGTGAATTTTTAACAAACATCAAGTGACTAGGATCCTTGATTATTAGCTATTGGGCAAATTGAGGTGGGACCCCATCAAGTATTTTCATCTCTAATTTTATATATACCAAAAAAATAAAGTAAGGGTTGCCCATATATCTGCATATATAATCCTTTTTTTTTTATTCTTCAAAAACATTTTTATTTCAAGCAAGGGTATTTTGGTAAAATGGGAATCAAATTTTAGAAACACCCTTCAGCTTTTAATGCCTATAAATACCATCCAAATCCCAATTAATGCCTATAAATACCCTAAACCTGCCTAACTTCTTCCCATCAACTCCAATCTCTCTCTCTAGTGTAACAATGGTGAAGTACTCCATTAGCTTTCTTCTCTCACTCTTCGTCTTCTTCTTCTTATCATCATCTGCAAATGCAACCTATAACGTGGTCAATTTAGGGGCCAAACCAGACGGCAGAACCGACTCGACTCGACCGTTCCTCAACGCATGGGCCGCGGCTTGTGCCTCGGCGAGACCCGCAACGATCTACGTACCAAAGGGAAGGTTTTTAATAAACCATGCAACCTTTGGAGGGAATTGCAAAAACACCGATATCATGATACGGATCGATGGAACTCTTGTGGCTCCTTCCGATTATAATGTCATCGGAAATGCCGGAAACTGGCTCTTGTTTGAGCAGGTCACCGGAGTTTCCATTTATGGTGGGGTCCTGGATGGCCAAGGGACTGGATTGTGGGCTTGCAAGGCGGCCGGAAGGAGATGCCCGGCGGGAGCAACGGTAGGTTTATCAAAAGACAAAATTAACCTCCACCATTTTGGTTTAAGACATCTCTTAATTGCCTGATCAATTCAAAATAAATCAAAACATATCTGGTTTTTGAAGAAAATAATTGGTTTCTGATTGGCGCATTTAAGTCATCAGAAGCAACATTTTCTATTGAAGAGTGGACGAATTACTACTTAATAAAATGACCATTTTGCCCTAAAACAAATTTCTAATAGATAAATTTATGATTTTTATTATTATTCTCTATTTTCCTGATAATAATTTTTTTTGGTGTTAGGAGGGTATTTTGGTAAGTTGAAATTAGCTCCTTTAACCGTTTTCTACGATATTAGTATAAAGCCACGACAGGCCAAGTTCCATAAGAACAATCTAAACTATAAATTAGTAAGAGCGATTCCATGTCTCTTAGTATAGACAGATTCTCTGTATTAAAGAGAATGTAGCTTGTCAGTGGTTGCATGTGAACTCAAATACCAAAACGTCAGCTATCTCAGCTCTTTTTTGAGCAATCAGACGGTTAGTACTGCATCATGTTAGAAGACACATTGTTAATTCTATAAACACTGATCTACTGAATCATTTGTCTACACTTTTTTGAGGAAAGGTCAACTAATTCTTTATAATTAACTATAAAGATCCTTGCAACTAAGATCATTGGCAAAGATTCTCTCATTAGTCAATAATAAAGTAGCTTGTGATACATAGAATCATTATTTATTTTTCAATTTTGCTACTGCGTATGTGCAGACGCTGAGCTTTACCAACTCAAACAACATCGTGATCAATGGATTAACGTCGTTGAACAGCCAAATGTTCCACATTGTCATCAATGGTTGCAAGAACGTGAAGATGTTGGGTGTGATGATCTCGGCCTCCGGTAACAGCCCCAACACAGATGGCATTCATGTTCAGTTGTCGACCAGTGTTACTATTGTCGGTGCCGGCATCAAGACCGGAGACGATTGTATATCGATCGGTCCTGGTACAATGAATCTGTGGATGGAGCACATCGCTTGTGGGCCCGGACACGGCATTAGGTAAACGGATCATCAAAATCGTTGCGTGTTATGCGATTACAGAATATCATCTCTCATTTTTTTAATAGGGTTTTGGCTAACGTGAGCTTATGTGCGTTGGTTACAGCATTGGGAGCTTAGGTAAGGATGTACAAGAACTTGGCGTACAAAACGTGACGGTACAAACGGCGGTTTTTACCGGTACTCAGAACGGGTTAAGGATTAAGTCATGGGCGAGACCAAGTAACGGTTTTGTCAGAGGGGTCCTTTTCCAACACGGCGTTATGAAGAATGTCGAGAATCCCATTGTAATTGACCAAAATTACTGCCCAAGCCAAGCGGAATGTCCTAATCAGGTACAAAATCATGAGGGTATATGTGGACTAATTTTAAACTTTAATTTCAACATTTATAAACAACTCAGCGTTGCCTTTAAAACTCGTCATTTTGACTCGAAACTCGAAAGAGTTAACTCGATTGCCAGATTTGATTTGGTTAAACTCGAACAAGTGTCAAGTAGGTTCAGTTGGTGGTAAACTTGTAAATATCTGTACATCAAACCTTTAAATGATCCATTCTTTAAAAAAAAATAAAAAATAAATCAACTTCTTAGATAGCAAAAGATTTTTTTTTTTTCATATATATATATATATATATATATAATAGGAGATAAGAGTATTTTCTTTCCCATTTTCACTCATCTTTGGTTTATTATACAAGGCATCATCAGATGAGATATTTAAAATTAAATAATAAAATAATTATTAAAATTAAACTAATCAAGATGAGTCAAACGGGTTAAAATGGGTTGGATGCGAATTTGATTATTTCAACCCATTATTAAACGGATGGATTTGGATTGAGTGCTAAGCCTTTAGTACCCTTATCAGCTCCGACCCGAATCTGTCCAATTGCCACCTCTAGTTGTGGTTCTCTTTATCTTGCTAGTTGGAATGGGATTAAGGCTTCTGATATTGTAACGTAACCAAAAATTTGTTGTAATTTTTGTACAGGTTTCGGGTATAAGAATTAGCGGAGTAACGTACCAAGACATCCAAGGAACATCGGCAACCGAAGTCGCCGTGAAATTCGACTGTAGTTCCAAGAATCCATGTCAAGGGATAAGAATGGAAAACGTGAAGCTTACTTATCAGAACAGGCCGGCACAATCATCTTGTGCGAATGCCGGCGGGAAAGCTTACGGCTTTGTAGAGCCAACCAGTTGTTTGTAGAACAAATATATATATATATATATACTATGTAGAACAGTTTACCATTAATACAAGTTTTAATTTTTGGTTTGGGTTTGAAAAACTTTTTGTTTATAAGTAGAGGAACAACTTGGGCCGGCTCAATGAAAAAAAAAAAAATGAATGGCCCAAACTATTTCGGTTTGGATTTGGTTTCTACACATTTGGTTCTTTCCAAGGTTTCAAGGATCGATCAGGTCCGTATTAAGATCGGCCAGGACCGATGCGGTCCGAAGTCACGATACAACTGTAATTAGGCCTGTCAACGGATTAGATCATGATCCGGATCCGAGCACCTTACCACACCGCCAACCATGTGATGATGTATAAATATACATATATGTATAGCCTAAAGGCTAAAGCTCTGAAAAATATCATTTGTTATTATCTCCAAACCATTTTTAATTAATAACACACTATTTTTAATGAGAATAATAATTAGTTATTTAAAAACCTAAAGATCAAAAAGACACATAATATATAATTATTTATGAATTCTAATATAATAATAATTACATTTAGTTAATTAATTTGGGTTCCATATGCCATTAAATATAAGAATTACATAGTTTAACAAAAATATAAAATTTGTATTACTATTACAAAAAATTATTATTAATTAAAAATATAATAAATTTATCGATCTAATCTAATAATTGTTTGCATAAACAATATTCATTGTATTAAGCGCGGATGTGCAGTTTTCTGTATATATTTATACATATTCTTTGTATATATCGATTCATGACTTTTAGGGCTATACAAACTTCAACTCATCCTGAACTCAATTTCGAGCTCAAAACTAGACCTAACCTAAACCCAAACCCAAACCCAAACTAACTCACAAGTTCATAATCTATATGTGTAAATTATGTTGGATCCAAGTTACAATCCTAATAAATACTAAAGGAGTAAGTAGTAACTCAATATCCATAGATAAAAGACCTAACAAAACAGAAAACACCCAAAATTTTGTATCAAATTTAAATATAATAATTATTTAGATACACATTAAAATATGAATTGAATATTATAATTATATTTAATTAATTAAATAATTTAAAACTCTTCTATTCTGTAATAATTTTTCTCTCATTTTTTATTTTGGCTTTTCTGAAAAATTTTCCCCCAAAAAAGGGAAGGAAAGACAAAAGACAAAAAAAAAAATTGAACCCGAGAATTCCGTTTGGCTTTCGGTTTTCGGAGTTTTCTCTCAATTCTTGTTTTCTCACTCTTTTTCTCCCAAATGCTACCAGCATAGAATGAGATCTCCCTCTTTTTCTTTTTCTTTAATTGTATTTTAGGTGATAAATTAATTCTCTCAATTTTAAGCCTCCTTTGGGGATTCTTCAGGTTGTTTAAAACCAAGATATCAATTGAACCATTCTCTGATCTTTCAACTTGACCCATTTATAATCTAACATGTACATGATCCAAACGGATCTATTGCTATTTTTATCCACAATAAGATTCCATTATCCTATGTATCCAAATTGATTATTATAATTAATAATCAAAATCTAAATCCAGTGAATTCCGGTTGGTCGGTTTTTTTGATAAACACGTTCAACCCAACTTATTAATAATCCAAATTGAACCGATCCAAGTTGGCCCTTCGATCCAAAATCCATTGTATCCAAACATGATTTTTGGATTCTATTAATATCTGAATACCTAGATTTTGTCAATTTAATGAGAATCGGATTGCTAATGAAGTCCAACCAAACGGCCACGACGTAAGGGCAGCCTGGACCTTTATTCATTTTCTTCCTCCGTGAGTGAAGCAGGAGAGGAGAGGTTCCATTCAGAGACGAGACATACTTCTCCTTTCTTGAACTCGAAGCTTTCTTATATCCTCTGCGAAACATAAAACCCTACCGAGAGAGATCGAAGAACTCAACCATGAGTCGTGGAAGTGGAGCTGGTTATGACGTCACATTACCATATTTTCTCCGGAAGGTCGTCTCTTCCACGTCAGTAAGCATTCTTATCCGTTTTCTCTATTAATTCCTTGCGTTCCAAGGAATGATGGTGCATTACTTTAGGTTCTCGAATTTTGAAAAATTTAGTCCTCTAGGTTATAATCTAAGACGTATGTTCCAGCTATTGAAATGTTTGATCTGCGTAGGTTTCCAATAAACTAAGTGCAAATTTGGGTTCTTATTCGGTTAGAACTTATCGGATCGGATTGGATTCAAATATTGGAATCTCCAATCGAATTCGAATTCGAATTGGAGTCAGCTATTTTACAATCCGTGGGATTTCGGATTAGATTCGGATATTCGATTTCACTATCAGATGAAATTCGAATATATTGCAATTTGGTCTGAATCCGACCCGTTGTCATGCCTAACTGTAGTATCGTGAGGCTCTAGTCCGAACCGGTACAATCGATATCGGTAGGGACCGGCCTGGTGACGGTACATCAATACATCCGGTCCAGTTTTTTTTTTTTATTAAATTATAAGTTGGATGATCCAGATAGGTATGGTCTGGACCGGTCTGGTACTTTGATTTGGCGATTGGTACTACCGATCCAATAAATTTTAAAAAAGGTTGTCTGTACAAATTTTGTACCGGACAATATTATCGGCCAGGATCGATCTCGCGACTGGTACTACCGATTTGACCAATCCAATAAATAAAAAAAAATGTCAGTACAAATTTTGTACTGGATAGTATTGTAGGCCAGGATCGATCTGGCGACTGGTACTACCGATCTGACCGATCCAATAAATTTTAAAAAAAAAATGTCGATACAAATTTTGTATCGGACAGTATTGTCGGCCAGGATCAGGAAAGGCTAGGACCGGTCCGGTCCGGTCCTCGATCACGAGACTTTAAAACCTTAGTTCTGTTTGGGTTCTGAAAATACTGAGCTGAATTATATCAATCCTTGGTTAACCCAAATCAAACTGAAACCAACCTCTAAAGTTTATACTTCTAAACCAAACCTAACTGATTCAAACCAAGTTATTGTGCTAAACGGTCCAACCTAATTCAAACTAAATTGAGAATGCAAATTGGGTTAGGTTAGGGTTTATTTTATTCAACTTTGATCGGGTTTGATTTGGGTTGATCTTAACATGGTCTTGATGGAGAGCCTTTCGTCTGGGCTACGAGCCTGGACGATTTGCTGCACCTCGTGTTGAAATGCTTGTACCTGCACTAAAATGCAACGCAGGGTACAAGCATTTCAACACGGGTTCAGCAAATCTACCAGACAAAATCCAAAGGAAGTGCTCTCGCCTTGATGGATCCATCAGTGGAGAGTGGGCCAAAGACCATGTCTTATCGTTTGGGCTATTTATAACCTTCATGCGTAACTTATGTGAGAACTCATACAACTAATTCAAACATTTTGATTGGTGGATAATCCATTGATATTTACTTGGGCCATATCCTCAAACCCATAGCTACTAGTAGGGATGGCAACGGGGCGAGTTTGGGACAGGTTCTCACAAATCCTAACCCGCTCCTATACGAACCCCTCTAATACCAAACTTGCTCCCAACTCTATTTTTGGGTCTCAGGGCGGGTTTGACCAGAATGTAAGGTAAAAAATAAATAATTTTATTTTTTAAATTTTATACTTTTTAAAAATATTTACTTATAAAATATATATTTTAATATATAATTACTTTATGTGTGAATGGCAACGGGGCAGGTTAGGACAGAGTTGAGTCAAACCAGATCCGAACCTGACAAATGGTTTACCAAATTCTAACCATTAGGGGAGTGGCCTAAAGCTCTTGCTAACCTAAACGAGTTATAGTTAGATGATAGGTCCCCCTTATTTTCTTCCACCATTTTAATCCGAATTATAGTTGATATGTCTGTATGATATATGATATATATGGCATATTATATTTTATGTATGATATTGTTTAGACCATAATTAAGCCACCCATAAAGCCAGTCAAACCATTCGGGCCACTAAATACCGTTTAGATCAAATGATGAATGGACGGATGGAGAAAAAGCCCACGGAAGTAAGCGAAGGCCCAGGAAAGTGGTGCAAGCCCAATTGGTAGCAAGTATCAAACTTGACACCAACAGAAGCTATAAAGTGGGCCAGGTGTCAGGAAAGGGAATAGGATGATTGCCCACTAATGCCCAACCAAAAGACAGTTATGCAAAGAAGCTATGTATACAAGTGCCTGGTAGCAAAGAAAGTCTCTTCAGCAAATCAACTCAACAGCTACACATAGCTTTATCCTTGATCCACAGTGATCATTTGTTTATTCATTAACATTCTGCAATGATCCCACTGCACCTACTTCGTTACCCGAACCAATCGGCCATGGAGGAATCCCAGTCAGACGTTCTTCAGAGCCTCTCTTGTCATTCCCTTGCATGCCGAGCTGTGTACCCGTGAAGTAGGTTAATCACGTCCCACAATCGGAGCCCAAGGACATGCCAGAGGTTTTTTGTATTTTCTTTACTTTAATTTTCGTTTTTCCAAGTTAGAAGTTTTACCTTCTAGGTTGTATGCTAACACTTTGATCTAGTTATTTTATAAAAGTGTTGTTGATCGTGTAAAATCAGTTTCTCTGGATCAACCATTGATCCTCCGAGATTGGAAACCGCATAATCGTCTGATTCACAATCGGTCATACATCGACCGATTTACTTTGATAATCAACTTACACAGTTTAACTCACACAACCTGTCTTTCAGGTGAACTCTTAAGAGTTTTGGCCACACGACCGAGAGTGAAACCTCAAACATGAACCGACAGGGAAGCGATTTGGTTTTTTGGACCAACATCTTTTTGGCACACCCGGTGGGACGAGCTGGTGAAGCTAAATGGCACTAAAAACTAGAGCTAGTGGACGGTTAGGAGACGGTGATCGTGAAGGAATGGACATTATCTAAGAGGAAGTATTAAAAAGTAATGCCGCCCCTGTCGAAATGCTAGGCCAGGCTAATCCAACGGCAGAGGTAGGATCGTCATCTGCCTCATTTAATAACAACGTCTTAATGACTCTACAAGCCATAAATCATACTTTGATGAGGATAGGTGCCGATCAAGGACGCACTTATGTAGCCATTGTAGAAGGATTCACTAGAATGCCTTTCGAGATGGAGTCCTTGATTAGGTGTGAACATAATTCGGCCGGGGAAGGTGAAAACTCGGCCAGGAGAAATATTAACAGGAATGGAGTGTTTAATCCCATTGAATTACCACCAGCCAGGCCTACTCCTCCAAGGCCGGCTAGGTCAGTAAATGACCGAAATGAACCCCTTGGCCATAACGGTCAGGGAAGGACCGACTAAGTGCTGCCAAATGGTGATATTCAGGCACCTCCATTGGTTAGAAGGATGGAAAGAGACCAAGTATATCACTGGGTCCAAGAGGCAGTGACTAATATGCCAGCTTGACGGTTGTCTAGACCATCATACCGTAAACCATACCCTGATTAGGTAGATCTCATATATGAATTCCCCAAGGGATACAGGATCCCTGATTTTTCATTATTCTCAGGAGAAGATGGTCAATCGACTATCGAACATGTGGGTCGATTCACGGTCCAATGTGGAGAACTGTCACCTAGTGATTATTATAAATTAAGGCTTTTTGGGAACTCTTGGACAGGCCAAGCTTTCACTTGGTATATAACTATGCCATCCAATTCAACCAACATTGGGCGAAAATGGAAGAAAAATTCCATTCTTAGTTTTACTGAACTGAGCCTGAAGTGTCAATGGATGATTTAGCTCGGTTAAGACAATTGCCGGATGAAACGGCAGAGAGATACATAGGAAGATTCAAAAATGTAAGAAATAGATGTAGGATAGTCCCTCTCGAAACGGAATTCGTGAAACTGGCCCAAAATGACCTAGATATTGAACGTTGGAAGAAGTTCGATGGGATGGAATTCAAAGATCTATTCAAATTATCAATCACGGTGGCCAAATATGAATGGATTCTGCAGGAGGAGAGTCAAAGAAAAACGATCACCTTTGGGACTTACTTTCAAGATCCCAATTATGAATTAGCCTTGGCCGAAGTAATATCCAATAAACCTTCTACTTGTATGGCTTTAAAGAAAAAGATGGCCAGTACACAGATGGAAGGGAAGAGAAATTTTCCAGACAAAGGAATGAAGTTTTCCTTTGACATTTCAAAGGCTGACGAGATCTTTGATCACCTCCTAAAAGGAACGCTCATCAGGCTACCAGAAGGACATAAAGTTCATTTGGCCGATAAACTAAAAAAGGGCGAATATTGTAAGTGGCATGGGTCTCAAACCCATTCAATTGCTAACAATTCTGTTTTCCGTTCTATTGTACAGGACAATATTGACCGGGGGAAACTGCAGTTCCCTGAAAAAGGGAAGGAGGTCATGGAAATAGACACTGATCCATTTCCCACTACTTTCCTAGTCAACATGATTGGGTCCAGACTCAGAAATCCTCACCTGAAGATTGATTTAAGGCCCTGGGGCAATTCGTCCTGTGGAGAAAACGAAATTGGCAAAGGCAGGCCATTGGGAAGCCATAGTCATCGTCTCCACGACCGATTGGTTTTCCCACTCAATCATTCGGATGTTCAGGACAGAGTCCATCAGATTCGTAATATATGTCATAGATGTCATGAAGAGATGAAAGGACAAGTCAGGAAAGTAGGAAGCAATTACTGCCAACCTTGGCAATACAGGCTGAATTATTATCAAGGGCTTCCCAAAAAGTGGCACCCAAACAGAGATGGCCGCTCATATAGCACTCACCCAAGGATGATTAAACCCCCAGGGGGCAGAAACAATAGGTGGACTAGGGTGGTCCACCCAAAGTTTGACCGATCGGGGTACGAGATGACTCGGACCCAGAAAAGGCGTTAGCAAAGGGAGCAGGCGGCCAACAGAGTCTTATCGGTCCAGCAAAGGGAAGATAGAGGAATAATGGTTGCAAGATACTCCAAAGAAAAAGGTAAAACTGAAACCACGACACTAGAGAAGGAGCTGCCTTTAGAAATCCAAGATAAGAAAGAAATGTCACCGGAGCTTACTTTCGTGGAAGAAGATGACGGTTTGTTGTTAGATCAGCTTTTGGCCCAATTCCAAGACACCAATGCTCAAGAATGGTCGCCATTAGCAAGTGATACTGTCATCTCCCAAACTTAAGGAATTGAACCCCTCATGATTGAAACGTGACTCTCACCCTAACTGAAATCAGGAATGGTATTCAATATAAAAACCAAACCATTATAATTAAGTAAAACTTACAGAAATTAACTTTACTAAAAATAATCAAAATAGAACTAAGTTATTACATCCAAAAAACTTAATGAAATCATAGCGGAAAAACAAATAAAAATACCCTATTCTTATGCTCAAATCAGATCCTATCCCTATACATAATATCTAACTAAAAAGTAAAATAAAATCGAAGTAAAACTCATTCCACGCATGCATCAAATCTAGCAATCTCATTATAACTTTGTTCATTATCTTGTACTCAATTATTCCATGAAATTATTGTCATAAGACGTCAGCTACACTTAGCCCAGTAAATAAAACAATTAAACAATATTTTAGATTGGAATAGTATCAAAGCCACTCTCCAATGATACAATATAGGCATCTCATTATAACTTTGTTCTAGCCATCTCATTATAACTTTGTTCATTATCTTGTACTCCATTATTCCCTGAAATTGTTGTCATAAGACGTCAGCTACACTTAGCCCAGTAAGTAAAACAATTAAACAATATTTTAGATTTGAATACTATCAAAGCCACTCTCCAATGATACAATATAGGTTAAACAACAATAATATGATAAATATGCAATATGTATGCAAGTCAGATTATATTTGTATGCAATGCATGCTCTTGCAACAACAATGGTGATTATCACATGTAATCCATACACATGAATATGATATGAAGTTAATGCATGCTGTTTGGCATTCAATTAAAGTATGTTAACACTAGATCTTAATCGTACTAGCCGAGATGTCTCACCCAGAACACATCCCCCGATATTTGGTTGGACTAATAGACTATCCTATGTGTACATCATAGTTTCTAGGAGCTGCGATCTAGAGGTCACAATCGCCTTGGTTATTTTCAATCATAGGGATAAATCCCAAGGAATCACACAGATTAACCTCTATGAGCCATACATTAACCGATCTACTAACAGAGTTCACTCAATTAATTGGTACATTGAGAATGACACCTAGAACATATTCCTCATTATAAACATATTTGGTCTATTGGGATGACCAGTCCCTCAACACAAAATAAATTATCAATAGTCTACCGAGGACTTCCTCACCAATATGATAACCCTAATTATGTCCATAATATCCAACACATGGATTTATGGGGTATAGTCAAGGCATTAGACCCGTAAAAGGTCAATAATGCGAACGGGCATATACAGTGCAAGTGTAGTGAAGGTGCTCATTAACTAAACATATAATCAGTGTCCAGTTGTGTAATAAATCGAAGTAATTAATATGTGGATGTAAATCATAGCATATTCTTCATGGTATTCAATCAACTTCAATTCATGAGCAATTATAATCAAACATATGATATTATCAATCAATCCAATTTAACCATCTAATCATGTTATATCATCATAATTAACATATAATTAATTAGGGATAATCAGGAAATCAATTAAATGTATAACACTCAACAAATCAACAATTATGGGTTGTCCAGCAGGCTAACTGGCACACCGGTTGGCCACCTGTAGCCAAGACAGGGGCAAATTTAAAACACACAGGGTCAATGAGGCTCACAGACAGCCTAACCGGTACGCCGGTAGGCTACCGACAGCCTAGGCAGAGCATATAAGTTCAAACATATAGGCACTGGTCCTATCGGTAGGCTAACCGGTACACTAGTTGGCCACTGGTAGGCTAGGCATGGACCAAAATCTTAAAATACAGACCCTTGATGCCATCGGTTGGCTAATCGGCATGCTGGTTGCCAACCGGTGGACTAGGCAGAACCAAACAAGTGATCTGAGCTATTCGGCAGGCTAACCGGTACACCGGTTGGTCCGTCGGATGCTCACTGGGTGAACCGGTAGGCTAACCGGCACACCAGTTGACTGCCGGTTTGCCCAGAAACAACAAAACATTAGGATTTTTTATAGAATTAGTTATTTACAGCAAAACTCATCAACTGATACTCATATTAAAATCATTATCCGAACACAACCCAATAAAATAATTAATCAAAATATCAAAGTACCTTGCTTAGGATGATCATGCATAAAGAATCTTAAGTTTTAATGAAAACGAATTGTTCTTGAGTTTGAATTCAATGTGCTATGTCATATTCAATGAATATGACATCTCACCTAAGTCCAAATCCAAAATAAAGAATAATCGAATTACTTACCTTGCTGTAGATTGTCGGATCTTCTTCTTCTTCAACTCAGTTCAGGTCTGAACTGTTTTTCCTCCTTAGCTTCTAGTTCCAGCTATCTTCCATACTCTTTCTCTCTTAGAAGAAAGATCCACACGTCCCCTAGTGTTCTTATATAGTTTTTAATGTTGTCTCATAGTTGGTTTAGAGTTATACTTAGTTTAGGATTATGTTTCTAATCTCAGCCATTAGATTAGATTAGTTAAATTATAGCCTTTAGATTAAAGTGTCCTAGTTCTAGATGAATTCAATCATGACTCTTACCCTATCTTAATCCTAATCAGATTAAAAGTTTCTTACTTTTAATCCTCACCTTTAGATTGGTCTAATTGTTCCTACGAAATCCTTACCATTGATTTTTAAGTGTTCTAATCATATTAGGAATATTAAGGACATTGGTTTAGAGTCCTAGTTTCATTATAACTTGCCCTTCAATTAACATGGTTTAATTAGCAAAAAAATTACCTATTTAATTAACCTAATTGGGCTTTAGTCTAGTTGGGCCTTAGTCTTATTGGGCTTTACTTAAGTCCATCTAATTAATTATTAGAGTTAGGTCCTGTTTGGTCAATTCTAGAGTAATCTATTAACCCAATTTTCTATTTAAGCTGAAATTATTTATTAATGACTTATAATCTTTAATTATATATTATCTTATTAATCACCTTGAATTATTAGCCTTTAGATTTTGGATTAAAAGTTTCTACAATATCTTAGCCACACATTATAACTTAAAGAGTTATGATTGTGTGTGAAGCACTTTAGTTTCCTATTGTGCAGCCACCAATCACATGCAGTCAAAGTCAATATGTAACTAACTTACTAAAATTTTAAATTAACCCCTATATTTTTTATTAATTATAAATTAATCCCTATAAAAGTTCAGGTTATTACAGATACTTCCCCAGAAGAAAAGGCCAGCATAAAGGAAACCCAGACCATTCAGTTTGGATCATTTCCTCCGGTGACCATGGACTGCAATTTGGTCTTTATGCTGCCAACATCTTTTCAGGCGAAAGAAGAATATGGCGAGCTAGATAGGGAAGAAGAAGTAGGCAAAGAGGCCACGGTGGCCACACTAGCTAGCATCTATCAAGAACAAAACTCAACTAACCAGGTAGGAGTAAAGTGCGAGAGTTACTAGCCCGAGATTAATTCTAATGATAAGGCTGATAAGGTAATTTTTGAAAAACCATATTTGAAGATGGTCAACATTTACGACCATTATACATCAATGTACACATGGATGGAATTCCTATTACCAGAGTCCTGGTTGATAATGGGGCAGCCATGAACTAATTGCCCAATAGGATAATAAAACAAGTAGGTAAGGCCTTAACTAACTTACTTCCGACCGAAATAACGGTCACAAATTTTGCAGGAGGGATTTCAACCACTCAGAAGTGCTACCAGTAGAACTAGAGATCGAGCGGAAGAAAGGCTTTACTGCTTTCTTCGTAGTAGAATTGTCCTCAAGCTACGACGCGTTATTAGGGCGTGATTGGATTCATTCAAATATGTGCATATCCTCCTCCCTTAAGCAATTCCTAATTTTTTGGAATGAGAACAAGGTCGAAATTGTCAAGGCTGACGGACGGCCGTTTCTGGGGGATTCTAATTCAGTCGAAGCATTATTTTATTGAGGGGAAATTGGACCAGTGAAGTTTACGAAGGATAGGAGGCACGGTCGACCGATAGGAATCTCCGTAACGGTTGATAACGAACTAAGCCAAGAGGAAGTTGAACCGACGTGATAATTCCCTATCAGTCAAGCTGGGATTATAAAATTGAGGAAGTGCCATGATGAATGAAGAAAGGAAGAAATAAATGTTGGCCATAGTCAGGGTCATCATGTTACATTTGAAAGTTTATATGAACGAAAAACAGCTAGATGAGGAAGTTTCGGTCGCGTTGACCAAATGTTTCACGGAAGATGATGTAGACACCGTCGAAGGATTGTCCATCTAAGATATCGAGGCGGC
>JAUPMG010034632.1:0-14522 GCA_031762675.1 Pachysandra terminalis | reverse complement strand
TCTAGCCCCTAATCCACTACATTAGCAAAGAGAAATGCCATAATGTTTTTTATTAGTAAAAGATAATCATGGTATTAAATATCTTTAACGTATACAGTAAATGTACAAGCAGTATAGGGCTGATTCCTGTGTACATGAATGGTATACAACGGGTCAGCTTACAACACAAATTAGCCCAACCTTGTTTAATTACACAGCCCTCACCTAGCCACAAGTATTTATAAAACCCAAAGTAGACCACCCTATACAATTACACCACCCACAACTCATCACGCATAAGATCTTACAGAGATACATCTCTAAACTCAAGTAATATAAAAGCCTAGTTCAACACAAGAGAAGTATCATTCTTCATGACACCTTTTCTTCCACATTCTTTCCTTTCAAAGACAGGTTCTCTACAGCAACTTGAACTACAACATATGCAGTATTTCTAGGAAAATGATCAATGTAACATGTTTCCTACCAACATAACCTAATGCAGCAAGCAACAACATATGTGAGGAATTTAGAATGAAATGAACTCTAATTAAAAGTAAAGTGAACGAATTATAAAACTAATTTGATTAATAAATCATAAAACAACTAACAAATTCGCATGCCATTATATGAAGGAAATGTGTGGGAACGTAGTGCTTACAAGTTAAAATATATATATACATATACATACATACATACATATATATATATATATATATATAAAATCAGGTAAAGTTTAAAAAAAATATCAATTAATTACAACACATTATATTTTAAGGAAAAAAAAAAAGCATGAATAGAAATAGTTAAATAACAATTAACAAATTGTAAAATCCATTTTCATAGTAACAAAAATAACAAAAGAGATTAAAATTAGGGAAAATAAGATAGGAGGTTCTGCTTAGGGGGGAAAAAAGAAAAAAGAAAAGAAAAAAATTAACAATAGACTATAGAGTGCGGACAAGAGGGAGAAAGAGAGAGGGTGGGAGGTATTTGTAAAAAACAAAAAAGAACAAGGATCAAATTATATGGTTAATTTTGGAGCGAGAGGGGTAGAAGGCAGAGTACACTTGTAAGAAAAATCCCTAGAACTCTAGGCAATAGTGACCAATGTAGAATAAACAGGGAGAGATACCCTACCTGGTTGGCTAGGCGCCTACCCTTCCTTTTTCTAGTCAAATGAAGCAGTAATTGGCTTTACATGAAAAACAAATGATTGAATAAATAGACAAAGAAAAGATCAAAGCAGGGACAACAAGTGTTGCTGGTAGAAGGCAGCCAAAGGAAACAGTGTTCGTGAGATGGAAATTGCCAGACCAAGGGTTTTTAAACTGAATTTTGATGGAGCTAGTCGAGGAGAAGAGCAAAGAGCAGCTATTGGTGGTGTTTGTAGAAACCAGTTGGGTCATTTCTTGGGAGGTTATGCTCATGACATTGGGGAGGCTACAAATAACTTAGCAAAAGCTCAGGCGCTATTAGAAGGCATTAGATTACTTAAATCTCTACAGATTTCGAAAGTTATTCTCGAAGGCGACTCAAGACTTATAATTCGATTGGCAAAAGATAAGGAGAGTCAACCTCCATGGAACCTGATTGCCACCATGTCTACTATCAGATAAGAGCTGAAAGCATTTGAAGATGTTCGGTATTCACACATCTACAGGGAAGCCAATCAAGCAGCGTACCTTTTAGCAAATCATGCTTTGGATTTCTATCCTTGTGTTTGGGTCTCCATACCACCTTTTTTGTGCGTTGTACTTGAGGACGATTACCAGGGTAGGACAACTATAAGATTTATTTAAGTTAATACATTTTCATGGCTAGGCCATCTACCCAAAAATAAATAAACAAATAAATAGATACTAATTACATAGTAATGACTTAATTACATAATATTTTAATTTAATGCGTTACTACTTTCTAATACATGTAATCAAAAACAAAAAAGTCAAAATTATGCAATTAAATAGGCTAGGTGGCCAACTGACCCAAAATCACGCCTAGGTAGTCGACTAGGCAAGCACCGCTTAGGTCCTTAAAAAATTGCTTAGTTGCCTAGGCGGACGCCTAGGTGACCGCCTTCAACAGCACTATACAGACATACACGCATACATATAACATACGCCTCAAAAACATCATTATCAACAGGGATTTAATGGTTCGCTCATCCCCGCAAACGTCTTTGACCCAGCAAGGTCCTGGCCATAGTGTGTGCGTATGTATTGCTCAATGAAAAACATTCGATTAAAATATATATTGCAAAATGAAAAACGTCTGATTAAGACCTAACAAGATACATCCAACTGTGTTCTCATACAAAATGTTCAAAAGCTGAGGGGAAGTTTGCCAACCCAAACCCTTCTTGTTCCACATTGTAACCCATATTTTCGAAACCATTTTTTTTTTTTTATGAATAATGAAAGTAGTATAAATATTATAAATAGAGAGGAGAATGTACATAGTTGCTAGGCCACAGAGAAGTGGACGTACAACCTCAAAAAAGAAAATCAAAAACAGAAAAAATTAGAAAAATTAAAACAAATCCCCAGACGAGGAAACATCTATCACTCCTCAACCATAAGATAACTCGGTACCACCCCACTAAAAAATGACTCAGGGATAGTTCCTTCTCCAGCCAACCGATCCGCCAGCCTACTAGCACTTCTAAGAACATGGACAAAATCAATGTTTAAGCCCTCTCCAAGAGACAGTGCCAGCAAGAATGAATAGAATAGTCTCCACGAACTACAGTTCCTCTCCCTCGTCCAAGATATAACAACCGCTGCGTCCCCCTTTTCCAAACCATTAGCTAAAGCATTCCCCTCTCTAAAGATCTATTTTAACTTCCCTAAATCTAGATCCTACGAATTTTAGACTTGTAGTATCTCCTGAAAGAAAAGGTTGTCCAAGGAACAAACTTCCGAAGAAATCTACCCATGGTGAATTCTACCAATCACCATGAAGGAGTTACCTCTTTCCAAAGTTTTTCAATTTTATGTTCCACAACAGACCTTCTTAAAGAGCAAAAGATTCTACCAAAATAATATGATTGTGCTATGACGGGCTTAAATAGAGCTATGGAACTAGTCCTCTACTAGGCCTGTTTGAATCATAATTGACCCTGGAAACTAAATTCCGCAATCCGATTATGTCATTTAAGTTACAATAAACATTGACCGTCAATCTCCCTTTATTCTTCCTCTCAAATGAATAATTTTTTTTATCGGTATCAACAGGTGAATATTATATATATATATATCATAATAAGAGAAGTGTACAGCATACATATAAAATTTGAAACTAGCCTAGGCGCTCAACACGAACACCAAAGAGTCGAAGAATAAAATTGAGAATCCAATATTATCATCTAAGATTTGAATTAGCACTTTTGATCCAAAATCTAAAAAACCAAAGATTCCGACTTCATTTCTAATCCGGATACTATTAAGTTAGAAATTTCAGTTTCACATGATCCTTTAACTGAAATTCAAAAGACAGCCATGAATCAGCAAATAACTGATAACGAGCAACATTAACAGAATAAAATAAGAGAATACTGAACAGAAACCACAAAAACCACCTGAAACAGATCAAAGAGCTTTAGAATCAATTGAAATCAATCCGGATACTATTAAGTTGGAAATTTCAGTTTCACATGATCCTTTAACTGAAATTCAAAAGACACGGATGAATCAGCAAATAACTGATAACGAACAACATTAACAGAATAAAATAAGAGAATACTGAAAAAAGAAACCACAAAATCCACCTGAAACAGATCAAAGAGCTTTAGAATCAATTGAAATCAAACCTTCTTAGAAACACGTTCGGAGGAGATTAAACAGATCGGAGAAGAGGCAATTAAAGGAGATGGATATATAGATTCTCTAAGAGATTGAAACTGCAGAAAGATTTAAGGAACCTATCAACAAAATAAAAATCCTTCTTTTTTTGTTGGAAATCATGAAACGGCTGTAGACGATACTTGCCCGGTTCTTGGGTTTCGATTTTGCGCAATCCGAATCCATTTACTTCTATGGACACTAACAACCGTCAAGTAACGGAATACCAAAACATGTCCAACATGCAACGGCTTTGACAACTCTTGTATGCCACGTGTCTAAAACAAGTGTGTGATTGTTTTGAAGAATTAGAATTGATGTAGAGAATTGTAATTCCAATTCTAATTCATTGAGAATTAGAATCGAGTATAATTGAGATTTTCACCAGTAGTGAGATTTGTCTCCATTCGCCACATTCTAATTATTGTAATACACCTAGGTTTGAAATTCTACTAAATGAATGTTAAAATTGTGTTTCTTAATAGATAATTGGATGAAGAGATCTATATGGATCAGCAAGAGGGTTTTGTGGCCAATGAGTACATATTATGCAAGCTCAAACTCTCCTTATATAGCCTGAAACAATCAACCAGGCAATGGTATCTTCGATTCCTTCAATTTTTTTAGAGTTCGACTTCATGATGATCGAGGAGAAGCACTGTATGTATGTTTGACATCATGATATGAACTTTCTTATCTTGACACTGTATGTTGACGACAAATTTATAACAGAGGATGACATATTGTCGTCACTAAAGAGTGGTTTTCCTTCAATTTTGAGATAAATGATATGGGTGAGGCAGACTACGCGTTTAGTGTTAAGATTCATAAGAATCGCGCTAAAAGGAACATTTGTTTTTCCCATCAAATTTAGATAAGGAAGGTACTTTAGCATTTTAGAATGCATGATGCCAAACCCATTGACACTACTGTTGAAATGGGTGTTTCGTTACATCTTGGCCTTTGTCCAAAGACAGAAGAAGAGAATGATCAAATGCCTCTTGTTCCCTATGCTAGTGCTATAGGTAGTTTGATGTACGCTATGATGTGTACTAGACTTTATTTTAGTTTCGCAGTTAGCTTAGTCAGTCGTTACCAAAGCAACCCAAGACAAACTCGTTGGAAGACAGAGAAACATATTATTCGATACCTACGTGGGGTATTAGATTACATGTTTTGCTTCTAGGGAGTAGATTTGTAGTTACGAGGCTACTGCGATGCGGATTGTACAGGTGATCTAGACGGTCAAGAATCGATGTCAGGATACATATTCTTGCTAGTTAGCGGGGCTATCTCTTAAAATAGCAAGAAGGAAGTTGGTGTCGCGTTGTTCAATAGCTTGTTATGTAGTCGTCCATGAGGTTGTATGGTTGAGACAATTCTTACAAGATCTTAGAGTCTTCAGAGTCGGCATAGAACCGATCACCATCTATAGTGATAGCATTGCAGCGTTGGCCTATGCCAAATACCATGGCAGGACAAAATACATCGACATTCGTTATCATTACATCAGAGACAAAGTTGCACATGGAGACATGTCCCTTACACATATCCTTATTTAGCAAACGACGAATGATCCCTGATAAGCCATGAAATACCACATAATATACCCTCAATTGCGTGACTTATCTGGCATTTTCTTATATTAATCTCTTCATTTTACCTAGAATTTGCCAATGTTATTTTATCATTGCCTTATATTTTAATTGTCTTAATTATATTTAATTTATTGATGCATAGACACTTTTGGAGACCAACCCTAGTCAAGGAAAATCAGATCCAAATCGGTTCAGATCAAACGGGTTGGATCGAGTTCAAAAGAAATAAAATCAGAACCAAAAATGAAATCTAACCCGACCAAGACAAACCCGACTTGACCCGACCAGGCCAGTCCAAATCGGACCAAGACCAACCAAGGTCACCCAACCAACCTGGTTCAATCCAAAGTACGATTCTTCTTTTGGAAAGAAACCAACGTTTGAAAATCTGTTACTATTCGTGGTTTTAGAAAGAGCTGAGAAGGAAGAAAGCTTCAACCACCGAATTGGAAACTGAGAGAGACGATCCATAATTGGAAGGTGTTGAAAGTTGTCCTTGTGTTTGGAAGGAAGCAAGACTGATTTGGAAGAATTAACAAGAATACTTCTTCAAGCAAGCACCAAATCATAATTGGAAAGGAACGAACCAGATGAATCAAAGTTGTTCGTGCGTTTTTGGAAATAACATTGATTTGGGAAGAAGTTTTTAGCAGATGAGGAATGAAGATGACGAAATTAGCAAGAGGAAGAAGATGATCATTGTGTGTTTTTAGAATGAATTGGATGGTCTATCGACCATCAAGGAAGCAACTCTTGGGTTTTGAAGTTCTATAAATTGAGGAGCTTCACAAGCTTCCCAATCATCCCCATCTATCTATTCTTCTTATGTAATATTTTTTATTTTTTTTTGTAATTTTCTTCTTTCATGGAAGCCCAATCATCTTGCAAAGGCTAGGGGTGAAGTTCCCTTGTAATTGGTATGAGCTCATTGTCATTCTTCGTTTAATATAAATTATGTTTGATTGTTTATCTATTTTGATTTATTGAAATGTATGAGTTTTTCATGCTTTTTACGAGTTCAATCATGTTTTTCTCGTTATTAAGAGGAATTTCTCATGGTTTCTAATAGGAATCTATAATTAAATTGAATGGATTTTTGTAAAAGCATTCTAGCCACATTGTTAACCACGGTTAGGAAGTGTTCAAGAATTATTTTAGTTAAACCGAATCAAAGGTCTTTATAGCAATCAAATATAAGGTATTTTGTTCGAGTTACAATGAATTTCATACCGGTTCAAGGAACTACCCCGATGCCTGAGCATTCTCACTATTGATTTTAATTCCTTTATTTACTTTTGATCCCATAATTACTCCCTTTTAATACCAGTAATTTTCCACCATTATCTGTTTTTTAATCCCTTTTGTCTATGATATCCGTGCTCTATGTGGTTCAACCTCGGACTTAACGAGAATTATATTTCTTCAAGCTCCTGCACCTGGGAGTGAGCAAGCAATCCCATAACTAAACATATGGCTAGACAAACTTTTAAGGTTCGTATCAAAGAGATTGGATTATGTAGATTATGATTTGTGTTAAGTTGATCAGTTTTTATTTACATTTTATATGTAAACATCTCATATTACATTATGTTTTCACGAGGCATGCAATTGTGTATTGCATGCACACTTTACACACACATTATCTCCATGTTATAAGGATATGGATATGATATGTCACTAGGCTAGTGGTCGACTTCTCACATCGCGATCATCCTTGACACATGCATTGCAAGCAGGATGAGACATTAAGAGGACTTGTACCAACGGGGGCATTTAGAGGTCTCTGTGAGTCATATTTCGTCCTGTGAGTGCCGGTATGATATTCCTTGGGGAATCGATTTTTACGTGATAAAGCCAGGTATGAGACCTTAATCAAGGCACTTGAGAACCGCGACTTGGATTAAGGAGCTAAAGTCAGGCATATGGATTGTGGCTAGACTAAGATCTGTACGGTATTGGAGGTTGACATACTCTTGGTTGGGGCTAGAGCTCCACTGTAGCATGTGTTGCATACCGCATGTGCAAGTAGAGACTTTATGTTTGAGAACAAGTGAATGGATCCGTATTTCCTCGCTGTGTGAGATCAAGATGATATTTGTAATGATCAACTTATACCCTTGTTACCTTTGATCATGTCATGAAGTTAGATTTGATGATTGCTACTCTAGCTTACTTTCCTACGACCATGCATCAGACGATCTAAATGTGGTTTGATTAGGAAAGCAGTTAGGTCAAAGCTAAATGGTATGAGACTTAGGGAAGACTGTTTGGCCTCACATTCAGGTGGATACGATTTATAAAGATATGTTCTGGTGTTTTGAATTATCATTTTTGATGCTTCGCATCTTTTACTTATATATATATGTAGATATATGAATTATTTTAAATGAGCACATTAATATGAATCTAGTGGTTTAGTATAAAGATCCGAGTTTTTCGTTATGAGGGGTTAGAAATACTCAATTTTATGATACCAAAGGGGTATAGGTGAGATTTTTGAGAGTGTATCTTCATGCCATTTTTATGGAACTTGATACGGAATTGCTTTCCCGTTATTTTATGCTCACCGGTTGCGCACTCAATGACCTGTGTGATTAGCACCGTTAATAGGAAGTTTTAATGTACACGAGAGAGATGCGCACTCACATTGTGCCCACTATAGACAAGTGGAAAATGTTTGATATATCATTGGGTCAGTCCATACTGGTTGGAAGACCTGGTTGGCCCAACCGATTCCCTATTTTAGTAGGACATCCGTATTAGGCAGCTTGTGAGCTGCCCTATGTGGGTCTCCCTCTATCTCTCATTTTTTCCTCATAGGGCTAAGAGAGTTATAGTTTGAGAAGGTTCACTCTTGTTGAACACCACGTCATTTCTGGCCAACCATATAAAGGACAATGTTATTGCAAACAGAGAAGGGAGAGATGTCGCCCATTTCTTTGTAAATGTTCAACAGCTTATATCATTTCAACCTACTTAACAACGTGACACATCAGAAGACCGAACCATATGCCACGAGCCCAATGCCATTCTTTAAATAAGTGAGTAGATGTTTCTTGCGCATTTGAACAGAGAGGGTAAATGTCCACAATATCTAAGTCCCTTTTGACCATCAGCTCTCGGGTTTGGATACGGTCATGTATTCGGACAGTGTAAATGCCAGATTTTGTTCCAAGTAGAAGATGATGGGAGAGTCTGAGTTGAAGTAAAGGAAAAGGCCAATCTATATGGAGATTTGACTGAGAATTTTCCATTTGAAGTAGGGCCCCATATTCTTTTATCCGACAAGTGTGATTGGCTGATAGGAATCACAATGATCACACGAGCAACGTTTGGTGGCCATAATTGGAAAACCAAATCTAATTTCTAATGGTGTGACTCTTGGTCTATTAGATCAGGAACTGCTTTTATACTACATCCAAGCACTGATTGATTCTCATTTGGGGGGATCACCATACCTGTTTTGATCCATGGATTTGAAGATAGGTCAATTTGCTTTCCATCACCAATACTCCGACATTCACCTTTTTGAATTAGAGATCGGGCTCTCAGTAGGCTTTTCCATCCCCAAGTGTCTCCTTTATGTTCTTACACCTCCGAAAAGCAGGATTGTATTAAGTACTTTTGTTTCATTTGTCATACCCATAGGGAATCGTCTTCATTGAGCACCCACCATGCTCTTTTAGCCATGAATACGGAGTTTTGCAGCTCAAAACTCTTAGGCTAAGTTTGGCTTGACTTCTATAAGTACTTATTGCAGCTTATAACTTATATAAACATTTTTTAAAACTAAATATGTGTTTGGTAGCGCTTATGGGTAAGTGCTTACCCATAAGCACTGAAGGAAGGTTACCCGTAAGGCGCAACTTCTCCCAAGCTCTTATACATTAAGTTATTTCACAACTTTAGTAATATTTTTAAAATATCTATTTTACCCCTAAACTTTCATAAGCACTCAAATAAATGTTATTTCTAAACTTTAATAATATTTTTATAATACCTGTTTTACCCCTAAACTTTTATAAGCACTTAAAATAAATGTATTTGCCAAACACTATTTTCTTCAAATAAGCAGTTTATTGTTGTTGTGGATAAGTGCTTCCATTGAGCAACTTATCCAATATGTGCTTATCCATAAGCACAAGCTAGGCCAACGCAGCCTTACCGTTGAGACCACCGCAGCTCTTAAGAGCACATAATTTATCCCAACCAATATAGTGCATCCTTCGTGTTCTAGTTTCATGCCCCCATAGAAAATTCCTTCTGATCTGATAAAGATGCAGTATAGTACATTGAGGGAAATATTAGAATAAAAAAGATGGGACAAACTGTTGTTATGCCCATTTTATATGACTTAAGATTAAGATTAAGACAATAATAACGACTCATAAGCACTCAAATAAATGTTATTTCCAAACTTTAATAATATTTTTATAATACCTGTTTTACCCCTAAACTTTTATAAGCACTTAAAATAAATGTATTTGCCAAACACCATTTTCTTCAAATAAGCAGTTTATTGTTGTTGTGGATAAGTGCTCCCATTGAGCAACTTATCCAATATGTGCTTATCCATACGCACAAGCCAGGCCAACGCAGCCTTACCGTTGAGACCACCACAGCTCTTAAGAGCACATAATTTATCCCAACCAATATAGTGCATCCTTCGTGTTCTAGTTTCATGCCCCCATATAAAATTCCTTATAATCTGATAAAGATGCAGTATAGTACTTTGAGGGAAATATTAGAATAAAAAATAGGACAAACTGTTGTTATGCCCATTTTATATAACTTAAGATTAAGATTAAGATTAAGACAATAATAACGATAAATAATAGAATAAATTATGTTGACATCCTCTTAGATTTGACAAATGACAACAAGTACCCCTCAAACCTTGGCCATTACAACCAATATCTTTATTGGGCCAAACTAAGAGAATCTGATTCTAACAATCTATAACATAATCTTATAATTTGACCATAAAACCCCTTTATCAATCATTATGTTACGAAGGTCCTTATATAGGCACCTATTTTTTAACGGAAAGGGGTTTGCTGTGACATACTTTCAAAACAAGGAGGTGTTTGTGATTGTCAAGGTTTGAGGGTGCTTGTTGCCATTATTCCAAACACAAGGGCGTATGAATTTAATTTACCCAAAATAATAATAATAAGTTATTTTTTTTTTATTTTTTTTTTACGGCATTAAGGAGTGTCGGTCGGTGTTCGAAGAACCCAATAATGCGAAACTCCGAAATTCCCATGAAAATGGCGATGCGATCGTCCAAATACGCAGCAGAAAAGAACAGAGGTATCAATGAGCACATGCTCAAACTCCATGAACGCCTCCTCCAAGCTCTCAACCTCGGGATCAAGTAAAACTTTCTCGAAACATTTGTATCTTTTTTCTTTTCGCAAGATATTCACATATATATGACTTATTGTTTTAGTTTAAATTTCGTTGAATTTCAGTCTTGCTTAGTTTTTGATGTTTTTTCTTAGATTTTCTATGTTTGCAACCCCTTAATTTGATTGAGAAAGGGCGTAAGTTCAAAAACCATGGGTAGGATCACTGTGATATGATGGTTTTGGTTATTTTGTTGGAGACGAAAATCATGGAAGGTGTCGTCTTTAGATTGTTGATTGGATATATTATACGTGTCTTGATGTCTAGAGAACGATGGTTTGTACGGTTTATCATCATGGTTCCTGTTACGTGCCTAACCCTTGTTCTAAAAGGCCCAAGACTTATGGAAACTCGTTTGGTTAAGCACTTAACATATAGGATCATAACATTCCACCACGCTTCCGTGGCCAACGTCTTCGGTGGTCCACTCTATCGACACTGACCCACCGGTAGCTCTTTCCTTATCGGTGGCTCCACTCACCTATCAGTATTCAATGACTTAGCACTGTACCCATATATAATACCAAACATTTTAATCCAGCTTATAGTGCACCCCCTCCGTGACTCGAACTCGTGATGTGGTGCCTCCTCTGATACCATATGTTATGTGCATAACCGTTGTTTTAAAAGGTCTAGGACTTATGGAAACTCATTTGGTGAAGCACTTAACATATAGGATTGTAACAGTTCCATACGTAGGATAAGGTGCCCTAGTTGGTGCATTTGTCGGTCTAACAAAGCTTCACGTTTTATTCATGAAAAAAAAGAAGCTTCACGTCTTGGGTTCATGCCAAAATAGTGGTACCTGTGTAAAAGATTGCAATTGCTGCAACAAATGTGCTGGGTAATGTTTGTTTGGCTGAGCTGAATGCTAGTCTAGGAATAAAACGTGGGATGAATTACATCGATGAAGGAGCAAGGTTAGGCATAAGCTTATAGAATTCGTTTTATGTGGGCAAATAAATATTTTTTTAGGTAAAATAGTAGAACTGCCACCTGAGATGGAGAAGAATGTATCTAACCTGGTCTAACTGAAATTGAATTGACCTGAATATTTGCTTACTTTGTCTTATCTAGGGTATTCAACATAATATGAAGTATTTCATCGAGGGGTCCATTTGTTATTATCTTTGAACATTTTGTGTTTATCATTTTCTGCAGTCTCATTTGAATGAGCTATGCCAGTGAACCTTTTAAAGAGACTTCCCAAGTCTTATGCAACTTGACAGAATGTTTAAGTCGTTGGTCGTCTCAAAATCAAGAAATATTGCATCTTGTTGTTTATGGTTAAAAAACAAATACGAGGGAAATACAGCTTCATGATAATTAATGATTCTCAATTCAATGGATTACGATCCGTTTGGATATATTAAGGTTTCAGATTTTGATTTTATGAAATTTTTTACCTCTTTGTAATAGAAGAATTTCCAGGAGATTTTTTAAAGTGGTGTAAAATCTGAGAAAATTGGGGCAAGGTTGAAATTTGCTATGAAATTTCAAGAATACTTGCTTAACTGAAGAACTTAAAATACTACAACAAAATGCATAAATTTAAGAAGCAAAGACACGTGCTGCTAATAAGAAAAAGTCACTTCTTGTCAGGGATAACATCTGAAAGTTAACATTTAACACCTATAAGGAGCAACGTAATCAAATACTTCTCTCTCTCTCTCTCTCTCTATCCCCTTTTTATTTTGTTGCTATATTCAATATATAATGACGGTTCCATCAAGCAGGTGCATTTTGATTCACCATAAAAACACACGCATTGATACCTGGACCCTTCATGCTTCTTGGCGTATTGTGTTGTATCTGACATGACACTGCTATGGGTGTGGAATATGTGTCCAACACTTCAAATTTGTGTCCACTTTTTAAGTGTCTTCTTTTTGTAGTTGGGTTCACACCCAGATCTCTAGAGACACAATTAACATTTAGGGGACGTTATGATGGTTAGAATTAGTACGCATGTAATTTTACTACAGTATCATATTTTGACTTTTCTATCATATTTTGAGCTTATAATTGCTTTGTTTTGTATTTGAATGTTTTTCTTTATTGTATGAATTATGAATGTATGTATAGCTTGCTTCTTTATTTGGATATTATATTATTATTATTTTTCCAATGAATGATGTGTCCATGACCCTTCTTTGCCTATCCTCATCCTATGATATGGGGGTTAGGTGGATCTGACACTTAGAAACATATGTGCACCCAACACCCTATGTTGTATCTCTAGGTGTTAGACTTGATCATAGGACATGGGGATTCGGTCATTGTACCATATATTTTGAACTTGTTTATGCTAAGTAGTACTAAATATGATACGTCATATACACAATATCAATTTTTACTCATTTTATATTTGGTAATTAAGAATAAATTGAAGATAAAGTAAGCATTTGTTTAGAATAAAGGAAACATCTATTAAAGGAAAATTAGACACGGCAATGAAGGATCCGACACGAGTTACATACCCATATCCATGTCGTGTCGTGTCAACATGGGTACTTTGGGGATAATCTAGGTTTTCACAACTTATGACATGGGAAAGATGCAGGGGGCCACCCTATCACACGATTGGATAAAAGCTCCTTAGGGTCAAGGGTCCAAATACATCTATCAGGGATGTCACTATGAACGATCATCTTGAAGGGACAAAAAATTGAAAGCAAGGTCATTGAATTCAACAGGTATAGGATCTCTTGTCAAATGTAGGTTCTATACCAAGCCAGACAAGGACCAGGAAAGGATATCACAAACACGTGCCTGCTGGTGCAATTCAGTTTCTGCTCATTCTGTGTTACAACTTGCGGAAGTCCAGCTGCTCTCTGTTATTTTGGCCAGTCTGGTTGCTAAAGCTAGGCTACTCTCTGCTCTGGCTTGCTCCCCCTTGGGGCATTGCTATGCTGCTGTATTTAGGTTTTGATGTTTCTGCTGGTGCTTCTCCATGTCAGGCTGCCTGATCTAGATTCTTGCCTTTAGTCTGATCTGGGTTTGTTCTGTTTCCTTGGTTTTGCTTGTTGATTCCCTGCTAGCAGTTGCTGTGTGAACTTTCTCATTGGAGCGTACTACTCTGTTGCTGCTTGCTGCTATGGGTTGAGTCTTGCTTCAGCTGGTGCATCTCATTGTTAGGTTGTCTGGTCTGGCCTTGTCTGATGTCTTTGGCTGCTCTCTTGCCTCTCCTTGGTACTTGTTATATTGGTGCTACTTACTGCTGTCCTCTACTTGCTGATTTACTTGGTTTTTTGCTGCTCCTTGGTTGCTTCCCTTTTAGATCAGTATCTATCTATGTGTTGATCTGAACCCCATTGTACATTCTTCTCTTAATATATATTAAACATTTACCTTCCAAAAAAAAAAAAACCTAAAGAGTCTAGGGAAACGCTTTGAAAGAATATGGTCACCTCACCACCACACATCAGCCTGGAAGAAATATTATACCTGACCCCACACTGAAATGAACAGAGAGATAGATGAAGCAAGAGCAGGCATTGCTTTCTATGGGCTCCCCTAAGAAATTCTTACACGCCCATTGACATCCTATCCATTATGGTGCGTGCCATTTTTTTTTTTTTGATTAGTAACGTAACTATTCATTAAAGGTATTAGTTTAACTAAATGTACAAGTAAAGAGCACATCGCCCTACAGAACCTAAACCTGACTAGGACAGCATATCCCAGTCCAGAC
>JAUPMG010034621.1:0-14523 GCA_031762675.1 Pachysandra terminalis | reverse complement strand
ATTGTTTATGTATTTTAAAGAATAAAAAGCCCTTTTCCTAAGAGAAACCCCAAATCCTACTTCTACGAAAATTATTATGAATCTTACGATTTACGATTCAAAACTACGATTCGATTCTAAGTGGCACCTAACGATTTTCAATTCGTTTCACGAATTGACAACCTTGATATAGCGTTTATATCACAAGTATTTATTTTTTGTTTTACATCTTCTTCGGCAACTAAGTTGATAAATCATTAAAATACATTTTTCTGATTTTTCTGTATTTTTAATTTTGTTTTATCCAAAATTAGCTTGGACTAGACTGGCCGGTCCCGTACCTTTGTACCGGACCTGGATCAGTTGGTACCAGACAGTATCGCCAATGCATACCATAGTGTTAAGTATCGGTAGATCCCGAGTTGGATCGGCCAATACAACTCAGGACAAGTCACAATCCCAAGCCGTTCCCAAAAATTGCTAAAGTTCTCTGACTCGGTCCGAAACTGAGTCAAATCGATCGACTCAGATCGGACGATCCAATACACTCCTAAATTTTTTTATGATTTTTAAAAAAGTAAAAAATTTGGGTCATGTTTGGATCGGCCGATCCCGAGTTGGATTGACGATCCAACTCTATATCGGACCGGGACGATCCCCGATCCGATACCGAGTTTAAACACTATGGTACATACCGGTACCCATCTGATCCGGTCCTCAATATCGGTACAAAAGACCATGCTTGGTTGGACATACTAGTGGATTTCAGAGGTATTTCCACGACTATGGTCATGAGAGGGTGGATCACTATAGCCCTCTCCTCACCCTTGGAGCTGTGATATAGCATAACTTGGTTCTCTCCTTGAATGGACCCATCAAGCTGAATTTTGATTGGTCCTTTATGGGGAACCCGGGTCCTTCCAGGATTGGCGTTATCTTCAGGGATCACAATGGACAAATTCTACATGCCTATTCGGGCTTGATTGGAAACAAAAATTCTACATGCCTACTCGGGCTTGATTGGGAACAAAAATTATACACGAGATGATTTATTTGCATTATATACTGGTTCGAGAGAGGCAGATGCTCTTGATATTGACATTTTTTGGATGGGGGAATTCACTTAGCATGGCACTTGAAAAATGCATTGAAGATCTTATTCTTCCATGTGCCAAGAACTGCTAATGAGGTGGTAGGGCAGATTGGCTAGAGGAGGTGTGGAGAGAGGATTTCTTATATGGTATACCTTTTAATGGAGATGCTAGTTGGTAGATGACGAGTATATACTAGTGGAATCTGATCTTTCCTTTTGATGTAGTCGGATTTGCTTTCTTTTAGTTTTTATTGTGATTTCGGTCCTTCTTGGTCTATGGTCGCATGCTTCAAATTTTTATCATATATATTATTATTCTTAAAAGATGATGTGAATGAATAAATGGTCTTAGTGCAGCATTGTGTTTCTGCTTTTAGGTGAACATAATTAAGCTAGTGATTTCTTTTGCTGCTTTATTATCAAGAGGACTATAATTGGTACCTGAGATGGCTGTAGGAATTTGCAAGCTCTCTTAGTGAGCAAGGAGAGGTTCTAAGGGTGTCAGGGAGAGGGTTCACTCTCAAGGTTCCTCGCATAGAGTTGGGTAAGTGTTAGTTGGGAGAAGAGGTGTTGGAAGTAGGCCGGGCTTCCATTTGGGGTAGTATGACCTGTTTGGTAAAGGCTCAATAAAGGAAAAGGTAGGGGAGGTAGAACTTAGAAGTGGGAATTTTGGCAGTAGAGGAAGAGGGCAAGGTCTTGATTGGATCAGTCTACCATGATTATTCTTGTTATATTGGGGTTTTAGTGATCCAAATCGATTGTTAGTAGGATGTTGGATGAACAAAATGAGGATGTGGTTGCCCTTTAAGAAACAAAGAGGGAGCATATTGGTTATGGGCTGTTCTCGGGGATTGAAAGGTGTTGACAAGTTGAATGCCTCTGTATTCCTTTTATGGGCTTAGCAAGGGGTGCTCGTGATAGGGGATGGTAGTAGGGTAGTTGGGGGTGATATCAACTTAGGGATCTTTTCTATTTTGGTTCAAATTGCTTCCTCGGTGGATGGTTTCAAGTAGGCATCCAAAGGTAATTATGGTCCTCAAAGTAGCTTAGAGAAGGAGGTTTTTTAGGTGGAGTTGGAGATGGTGAGAAGCATATGGGTGGTCCTGTTGGTTGGAGGAGTTAACTCAAATTTTAGTAGATAAAAATGGTGGAAAGAAGCATAGAGTAACTTCTTGCATGAAAAGATTTTCCACTTTCATCTGGAAATGCTAATCTGGTGGATATCCCTTTGAAAGGTGCTATGTATACTCGGTCTAATGCTTAGGATCCTCCCATTTTGCGAGAAGGCTTGATCATTTTTTTTGCAAATGTTGATTGGGTTTCACATTGGCTGGATGTTATTCAAGATGCAATCCTTAACCTAATTTCAGATAATAAGGTGTGTGCTGCTTTGTCAATTCATTCTTAAAAGCGTTTCACGAGCCTTCAAATTTGAGAATATGTAGCTCTTGGTTTCAGCTTTCCAGGTGTTGGTTAAAGGTGATGAGCTGACCTTAAATATAAGAGTTCGGTTGGGCAAGTTATTAGGCTAGAATTAAGGTCCTGATGGCTTATATCTTAGTGTAAAACAAGTCACATTTTGGGCAAGCAGATGAGGAAACAAAGTTATTAGATCCGAGGTCTCTTTTCAAGAGGAGATAGTGGATGGGGTGTTTTGTATGTAGAGGAATCTTCTTTTAGGGACACTTTGAAGCATGAGTTGCCTTCCCTTTTGTGGTTGGAAGAAATTAGTTGGAAGCAAATATTCGGATTCAATTGGCTCAAGGAAGATGAGATGAAGTTCTTTAATCTTTGTGCTAATATCAGTAATCAGTAACAGATTTAATTGCATCAGTAAATTGAGACTGGGGAATAGAGTGCTGAAGTGGGAGGAGGAAATCTTTTAGTGGGGGAGTCAATGTTGGCATTGAGGGAGTTTGAGGATGATCAAGCCCCTAGGCACAATGGCTTTTCCATTGCTTTAGATCTTCTTTCAATGTTCAATGAGTTTATCTACTTCTTGATTTTGATTTTATTCCTTTTCCATTGCTTTAGATTTTCTTTCAATGTTCAATGAGTTTATCTAGAGGGATTCTTGATTTTGGTTTTATTGCATCTTTCATTACTTTTATCCCCATATATTATGGTTCTTAGTGGCTAAGGACTTTAGGCGGATTAGCCTAATCTGTAGCTTCTACAAGTTATTGGCTAAGACTATAACTAATTGGATCAAGATGATCATCTCACAGTAATTGGAGCTTACCAGCAGGCTGTTGCAAGGGAAAGGAACATTTTTTGGATGGTGCGCTTATTGCTAGCGAGCATATAGTTGAAAAAGGAGGGAAGCGAGGGTTAGTTTGGTGAAAAATGGAGGAGCCAAATGGGGTTTGGCGAGAAATGAGGAAGTGGAATCTAACTTGTATTTTCACTTTCCTTTTTAGTGTTGGTCAATAAATCTCTTTTAGAGCTCTAGCCTTTCTGATCAGAGCTCTAGCTTGTCTCATCGGAGCTTCTTTGCCGGTGTCGCAAAGGCAGGATGGAAAAACGAATATTCCAAATCAATAGTAAATTGTTCGAAGTTAACTTCTGGCGCTATCCCATTCAAACCTCACACATCACTGAATGAAATGCAAAAGGGTTGCAGTCGATGATCACATTAATCAAAGAGGAGACAAACTGGTTTATGAAGGGAGTGAGTGAGGTGATTTCAGAGAGGGTTTCAGCTAATAAGATCATTGGTATATTTACGAATGGATCTCGATATTGTATGATGGAGGTGGGGAGCAACACCAGAGGTAAATATGTTACGGTGTTAGTAGGAGGAGGCAATGGAAGGAACGAGATGTTTCTTTCTAGGAGGGAAGCAAGGCTGGGGTTAGAGAAAGGTATATGATGTAGCTTATTGAAGTTTGGGTATTCGAGAAGATAGCACACAAAGTCCTGATTCAAACAAGTTTCTACAGAATCCTTCAGAGGTTTCTGGCAGAGAAAATTATTTAGTTTCCAGGAAAAGGGAGAGTGGGTGGTTGAGGGGGATGGAGTATGCAGCAGCATCAATCGTGGAAATGGGAAAGGGGAACTATGATTTTTTGAAATCATGTATAATGGGAGTGGTAGAAGGGGTCATTCTCGATGGTCTCGAATTCCTGGCTTGGGCAAACACGCCAATTGGTGTGGTTTTTCGGAAGCATGAAGGTGATGGTTCAGAGGGGTCGGAAGACATAGGATGTATAAAATCAGACGAAATCGATCAAAAAATCTGGGTGAGAATTGTAGGGGTGCCATTGAATATGTGGGGTGAGAGCTTGTTTAAAGCATTGGGTGATTTTTGTGGCGGTTATATCAGAACGGATGATGCGACGATTAGAGAGGAGGATCTATAGAGTATAAGGTTGCTGGTTAAATATCCTCAAGTGAAGGTATGGCCGGAATTTGTTCGGTTGAAAAATAGCAGATCACGATTTGCATGTCCCATTTGGTGGGAGATACGAACTGTCTGCGTGGATTCAAGTGCAAAGGCTCAAGTGTTGGGGGATTTTCAGGTGTTGAGGCAACCAGTGGGAGAGAAACCTCGGCAAGGAGCTGAGGAAGACAATGTACGGAAATCCTTGCATTTGGACCCTATGATCTCTCTTGATCGTAGGGATGAGAGGCATAGGAGGACAAATTCAAATTTGAGATCTGTTAGGGTTGGGAGCATTGAGAATGGAATGGCCCAGTCCAATAGGCCGAGAAGGTGGAGGCTAGGCCCACTTAGAATTCATAATGGGTTATCTAACTCGAATTATGAATTTGTCGAGGCCCAATCCTCTGACTCAAGTACGTATCCGATGGGGCCCGAAGGAAGATCCATATACAAGGGAAGCCCATCGAGGAGGTTACCAATCCCAAGTCGAAGCCCAAGGAACACACAAGGTCGAAATCAATACGGTATTTTCAATTCTGTGGAACATGATCAAACCAGTATCCTTAAGGTAAATGAGGATGTGGGAGATGATGCTTCACGGGTCAGCAGTCAGCAAGAAGTTGGGAAGAGTTGGTTCAAGTCGAATCAAATTCAGAATTGAACAAATGTGAGGACACAATGGGGAATCTTTGCATCAACCTAGTCATGCCGGATAATCAACAGGAGATTAATCTTTAGCAGTAATACAACCAGGGGAAAGATCACAAATAAAGGGTGGATATGTTGGGTATCGAACCAAGTCAAAACACAAGATGGGAGGAGACATATTTGGATACACTATGGGAATGCAGACCGTGGAAGTGTCGGAATGGGTTATAAGTAAAACTATGGAGTTCAGCAACTTAATAGGGTTATCTTGAACTGGGTTTGAGGATGAGGTCAGAGCTCTATTTGTGGCATTAGAACAACATATGGTGGCAAGTATTGGAGATAGGAAATGCAAGAGGGAATGTCAGAAATTATCATGGTCTTTGAGAGTAGTAAATGGCTCAGGTGGTAGAGGATCTGCTAGAAGGCGGGAGGGGGCAAGGTTGGTTCTTCATGATGATTAACATTGTGTCATGGAATGTCAGGGGGCTTAATAACAAGAATAGGAGTGTGGTTATAAAGGCAGCAATAGGACTATGGAAACCGGATGTGGTGTTTATTCAAGAGTCTAAAATGGAGATAGTATCAGAGAAAATTGTGGGGAAGACCTGAATGGAAAGGGAGATTGATTTTGTATTTGTACCAATGGTAGGTACAACAGGAGGGATCGTGTTACATTGGAAGAAGAAGAAATTCAGATTAGTCAGGATTTACCAAGGGAGGTTCTCAATTTCCGGTGTGCTGCAAGAAGTAGAGTTAGGAGCAGAACTTTTGTTCTCAACAGTGTATAGGCCCAATGAAGATTCAGCCTTGGCTGATTTGTGGGAGGAACTGGATGAAGTGAGGATGAGGGTTAGTTTGCCTGGGGTAATTGGGGGGAAATTTACATGGAGTAATCAACTAGAAGATTTGGTGCAATCCAAGTTAGATAGATTCTTGATATCAAATGAATAGGAGGACGATTATGCATCAGTCCAAGCGATGGTTTTACCAAAACCCATATCAGATCATTCACCAGTTTTATTGGAGTGTAAAGATACTTTTACCGATCAAAAAAAAGAAAAAAAGATACTTTTAATCGAGCCTCACCTTTCTGATTTGAAAATATGTGGTTACTAGAAGCTGGTTTTGGGGATCAAATGAAGAAATTGTGGCAAAGCTTTCAGGTTATAGGAAAATCCAGTTATGTTTTGTGTAAGAAATTGAAAAGTTTGAAAGAGGAATTGAAGAAATGTTATAAAGAAACTTTTGGGAATGTAGGAGAGAAGAAGAAAGGGATACTAGAAGATATTAAGAGGATAGAATAGGAGGAAAGAGGATCCATTCAGATCAGTGATAAAATTACTAAAGAGAACCTTAAAAAGGAGTTTGCCAAATTAGCAAATATGGAGGAGATAAGTTGGAGGCAGAAGTCGAGGTGACTTGGTTCAAGAAAGGGACAAGAACACCAAGTTTATTCACAAAATGATGAATGCTAGAAATAGGGTCAATACACTAAGGAGAATTGAGGTCGATGGGCGTGTGTTTGAAGAGGAGAGTGACATCAAGAAAGCTGTGGAACTACATTATCAAAACCTATTGTCCAATTCAACTACTGTTTGACCTTATTCGGATGGGCTCGAGTTTGACGTAATATCAGATGAAGTCAGGGATGCCTTGGAAAGGCCTTTTCAGGAGGAGGTATGGGAGGAAATCAAGGAGATGGATGGTGATAAAGCCCCTGGTTCGGATGCTTTTACTATAGCTTTTTATAAGTAGTGTTGGCCAATAATCAAGGAAGACTTTATGGGAGTGATGGAGGAGTTTTATAGGAACTGCACCTTTGAGCAAAGTGCTAATGGTACCTTTTTGTCGTTGATACCCAAGAAGGAAGGGGCTGGGATAATCAAAGATTTCAGACCCATTAGCTTAGTGGGAAGTTTCCATAAGGTTCAATCGAAGATGTTAGCAAATAGATTGACAAAAAGTTCACCTTTAATCATTTCTCAGACCCAGAGTGCCTTCATGGGGGGTCGACAAATTCTGGATGGGCTACTCATTGTAAATGAGTGTATGGATACCTTGAGGAGTGAGGAAAGCTGAGCAATTTATAAGCTGGATATGGAGAAAGCATATGGTCATGTTTTCTGGGATTTTCTTTTGTATATCCTTAGAAGAATGGGGTTTGGTGCAAAATGGAGAAGTTGGATCAAGACGTGTATATCAGCATCAAGTTTCTCGGTTATGGTGGGGCAACAGTGGGGTTTTTTAGGGCTGGTAGATGTCTTCGGCAAGGGGATCCTCTATCCCCCTTTTTGTTCATAATAATAGCAGAGGCATTTAGTAGACTAATGCTCAACGGAGTTCAATTAGGCTTGTTGGAAGGAGTGGGGGGTTTTGGTAGAGGGTCCGGAGATTTCTCATCTTCAATTCACGGATGATATCTTAATTTTTAGTAGAGCAGTCCAAGGGAAAGCAATGGCGTTGAGATGCATTTTATTATGCTTTGAGGCTGTGTCGGGGTTGAGAATTAATTTGAATAAAAGTGAATTATTTCAGGTTGGGGAGGATGAAGGGAATTTTGATCATCTAAGGGAGATTTTGGGCTGTAAATTGGGTTAATTACCAACAACTTATTTAGGACTACCTTTAGGGGCATCTTACAACAAAAATCTATTTGGGAAAGGGTGGTGGAGAGATTGGAGAAAAAACTATCTTTATGGAGGTCAAAATATCTATTGAAAGGAGGAAAGATGACATTGATTAGAAGCTCTTTGGTCAACTTGCCTACATATTACTTATCACAATTTAAAATCCCTTCCATGGTGGCAAGACAATTGGAGAAAATCCAAAGAGACTTTTTTTGGAGTGGTAAAGGAGAAACTCATAAATACCATTTGGTGAAATGGGAAGAGGTTTGCAAACCTAAGATTCATGGAGGATTGGGCATTAAAAGGCCGTCGGCATTTAATGAAGCACTTTTAAGTAAATGGCTTTGGAGGTTCTGGAAGGAAAGGGACAGTTTATGGAGATGTGTGATAGTGGCAAAATTTGGATACAATTCGGGCGCATGGTCTACCCTTCCAATTTAAGGTTCTTATGGCACTAGTTTGTGGAAGGCTTTATTCCATGTAAGCTCGAACTTTGAAAATGGGGTTTGGTTGGTGGTGGGGGATGGAAAGAAGGTTTAGTTTTGGCAAGATATTTTGCTTGGTGAAGTACCGTTTAAAGATCGGTTCCCAAACTTGTTCACTACCTCTTGGTTGAAAGAAGGTAAAGTAAGGGATATAATCCTCAAAGATCAGCAAGGAATTTCTTGCAACTTGGGATTAAGGTGAGCACTATTTGATTGGGAGGTGGAGGATGTGTCAAGTTTATTATCCCTAATTCAGGCATGCACATTCAACGATGGTCTAGATCATAGGGTCTGGTCTGGTTACCAGTGTGTACAAGATTATAGCTAAGGTGTTGGCTAATAGAATGAAGATGGTCATAGATCAAGTTGTGGGAATCAAAGTGCTTTCATTCAGGGAAGACAAATCTTAGATAGCATCCTTGTGGCTAATGAGTGTGTGGAGGAGAAATCCAAAAATAATAATCCCAGTTTGGTTCTTAAAGTTGACTTGGAAAAAGCATATGATAGAGTGGAGTGGGGTTTCTTAGAGTTGGTCCTCAGGTGGAAAGGTTTCTCTGATAGGTGGTGTAGATGGGTTAAAGGGTATGTCAGTAATATTTAGTTCTTCTTCTGCTTTAATGGAGGCATTTTCGGTCTCATTCCTTAATTTAGGGGATTAAGGCAAGGTGATCCTTTGTCCTTGGTTCTCTTCACTTTGGTTAGTTATGTCTTGAGCTGTTTTTTTGTTAGAGCGGGTGAGATGGATTTGATTCAAGGTTTCAAGATTGGAAAAGACAAGATTGAGGTGTCCCATTTACAGTTTGCTGACGACACCCTGATTTTCTTGGAAGCGTCTAGGGACAACCCCGTTTTGGTCTAAATGTATTCTTAGATGTTTTGAGATGCTTTCCAGACTTAAAGCGAACATAGAGAAAAGTAGTTTGTTTGGCCTCAACGTGGAGGTGAGTTTCAATCAGGAATGTGCTAATCTCATGGTTTGTGGGATGGGGAAGTGGCCTATGACGTATTTGGGGGTTTCCATGAATGGGAACCACAACGGTTCTCAGTTCTGGGACCCTATTTTTGAAAAAATGGAAACGAGGCTGGCATCTTGGAAGAGCAACTATTTGTCCTTGGGTGGTAGAATTACCTTGATTCAGTCGTCTCTTGGTAACCTCCCCACCTACTTTGTCTACTTTCAAGATGCCAATCTTGGTTAGTAAGAGAATTGAAAAATTACAGAGGGAATTCCTTTCGGACGGGGGAGATAAGAAAAAAAGATCATTTAGTGAATTGGAAGGAGGTGTCTTAGTAGAGAGAGAGGGGGGGAGGGGGGGCTCAATTTGGGTAACATTCAAATCAGAAACAAGGCTTTATTGGGTAAGTGGCTCTGGAGATCTAGTGTAGAACACGAGACCCTGTGGTGATCCATTATTGCTAGCAAGTATGGTGTTCATGCGAATGGATGGGATATCAACCAGAAGACCAAATTTAAACCGGCTAGTCCGTGAAGGGACATTTCTGATGTTTTTCTTATCCTTGGTAAGTTCATGAGATTTTCCATTGGGTCGGGTAACTGTTCAGTTTTGGTTTGACTTGTGGTGGGTTGCCTCTCGATTCCCTAGAACTTTTTCTATTTGTACCCGTAAGGACTCCTTTGTCTCTGAGGTCCTTAGTTGGTCTATCTCTGGGCTTTCCTGGAATTTACCCTTCAGAAGGGACCCTAGACCATTTGAGTTAGATGAATTGGCTTGCTTGTTTGAGTCTCTAAAGAACCTTGTATTAATTGATAATTCTCTTGACCATAGGGTGTGGAGTCTTGAGTCTAGCGGGTCTTACTCTTCTAGCTTGTTTCGGCAGCACTTGATGTCAGTTGAGCCCCGTCCTTCCCCTCCTTACTCCCCGTCTTTGCTTTGGGGTGCTAAGGCCCCCCCTAAAGTCAAAGCTTTTGTATGGACTGCCTTCCTTCATCATATTATAAGGCTGATATCCTCCAAAGAAGGAGGCCTTTCATGGCCTTGTCTCCTCAGGTGGGCCCTTTGTGCTTGACCTCGGGTGAATCAGTGGACCATCTATTTGTGGGCCGTGCTTCCTTTGCTAGGAGATTGGGTTGTGCTGTTGCTGACTTATCGCTTTCTTACGTTGGGGTTCTGTTTGCGATGTGGGCTTCATTAGCATTTGGATCCCGTAGTGGAAAAGATGAAAAAAAAGTTGGCAAGTTGTAAGAAAGCATTTCTTTCTCTTGGGAAAAAAAATGAATTTCTTCAGGGTGTGTTTGGTTGGTCGGAAAGTAGCACGAGAAAGGAAAGTAATTGGAAAGTAAAGTAAAGGAAAAGGAAAGTAAAACTACTTTTTGTGGTGCTGTTTGGTTGTCTGGAAAAGAAAGTTAGAATTTGACTAAAAATGTAGATTATAGTGTTTGGATGATAGGAAAATTGTATAGGAAAGTTATCAAACTTTAAAAACTATATATGTATATATATATATATATATATGGATGGTGTGCAATATGTGTTATTTTAAATATGTTATCTAAATTTAGATAAATCTAAGTTTTTGAATGAGATCATTATCATGATAATGAAATAATATTAATATAGTTCACATAAATGTTTTTAATATCTATTAGTATAATAAGTATCGGGTACTCGATGGGCACCCGTTAAGAACCGGATATTTGCGGGGTTGACAACCCCGGACCTAGAATTGACAAGACCCGCAACTGTGTCATATAATAGGGTTCGGTTCTGGGATTTGTTGGACCTGACCCGTTGACACCCCTAAATGGGATACAATTTTAGATTATGCTTAAAAAAAAAATATTCATTCCCAATGATAAAGGTTATGTTTCTTCTTTTTCTTTTTTTTTTTTAATTACCTTAATTCCCAACTATTCATAGTATTAACCCCCCCCCTTTTATTCTGAACGAGTTAAGAGAAGTGGATGCGATAACTTTACTTTCCTTTCCGATGGTTCCCCTTTGTTTTGAGAGGAAAAGAAATAGGGTGTTTGATTGGAATTTGAGACGGTTAGGAAAAGTGTTTTCCAATGGGCCCCACGTTTTCCCATCATCCAAACACCCAAAAAGCATGGGAAAGTAGCTAAATACTTTCCTTTCCCATGCTTTCCCACCAGCCAAACACACCCTCTAAGAGTTTTTTTTTTTTTTTGGAGAGGTAAGTTTTTATAAAGTTCCAAAAGGACAAGAAAAGAAGAAAAGTGTACAAGAGTTACATGCGCTGGTACAGAGTACCATTCAGATCCTTAGATATGATCTGGACCAGTTGATCTGGTAGCTCATTTACATTTAAAGTATGTAAAACATCAAAATCAGTAGCATAGAAAGCAAGGAAATCAGCAGCCTGGTTGGTCTCTCTGTACACATGTTTGATTTCAACCACCTCAAAGTGCTCCAGTACAGCTCTAGTTTTATGCACCATCAGCCTACAGTACCAAGGAATGGGGTCCATGGAACAAGAGTTCAGGAAGGAGACTGCAGCAGAACTGTCAGAACCAACAATCAGCTTGACAGCTCCAACCTCTCTAGCTGTGCAAATCTCAATGAAGATGGCTTCAAGCTCACGTAGAACAATCTTATCAGGCAATCTTCCAATAGCATAGGCAGCAATGCAGGTCCCATTATGATCTCGAATAAGACCCCAACCTCAGCCCTGTTGTAAGTCATTGCACCATCAGTGTTTAGCACAAGAGTGTCCATAGGTGGGGGGGCTCCACCGAATGTAGCTGGGGGATTCATGAAAGAAGGCTACTGAGATATCCCACAGCTGCCAAAAGTGCCTGTTGCAGTAGGTGTCGGGGAGCTTCACCCCATCCTTTAAAACTCTGCAGGTAACATCTCTCCTTATTCTCTTGACAGTAACATCAGGAGGGAGGAAAGAATTTTTAAAAAGCCTGTTATTCCTTTCCCTCCAACAGCTGTACACAGTGGCAATAAATGCCAATTTTCTGGTAGTGCAGATGAGTGAGTTACCATTAAAGGCCTTGGCACACCAAGAGATTTCATCATTCCATTGAAGGGGAGTTCTGTTGAAGCCACACAACAAGAGGATTTGCTGCCAAACAATAGCAGTATAACTACAAGTAAAAAATAAATGAGAATGAGATTCATTCTCTACACCACGAAGGATACAGGTCATGCGAATGATAATGCCAAATTGGGAGAGTCTGTCCATGGTGGAGAGGTGGTTCCGAGCAGCAAGCCAGCAAATAAAAGCATGCTTGTGGATGGAACCAGAGAACCAGGCAAGTTTGCTCCAAGGGACAGGAGTTCTGGGTATTCGAATGCTATTCCAAGCAGATTTGATGCTGAAAAGATCATCAGATGATGACTTCCAATTCAACTTATTAGAGGTGAGATAAGGATGTAGCTTCACTTTGCAAATGTCCTGCCAAATCTCATCAAAAGGATGCATGCTAGAAGAGGGAACAGACCAATTTCCATGATGAAGAATACCAGCAACCTTCTCATCAGGGGTTCTGGCATTTGCTGCTAGCTATCTATAAGTGATGAACGTGGAGAGAGGACCCAAACCCAGTGATCCCACCAAAGAAGGGTAGTATGACCATTGTGGATCAAGACAAGAGACAAGCCCCTGATCTGCTCCCTAAGCAAGAGAATCTTCCTCCACACCCAAGAGCAAGTAGAGGGGATTTTCATAGTCCAAAAGTTTCTATCACCAATCAAGTGCTGCCACACCCACAAACTCCAAATAGAGCTTCTATGAGCCAGCAAGTTCCAACCATGCCTCATACAGGCAGCTTCATTCCACTCCCTAATCCTAACTGCTTTCCTAGTCAAACTCTAACCTAAACATGCAAGTAATTCAATTTGGGCCTGCTGAACTATTCCACATTAAAATTGATTATTTTAGAATCTTAAGAATTAAATAACATATAATCACAATCACTCAAAATGCAATTTTCTCCCATACCCACTAGGGTAGTGTCCAATGCATACAAGTCCACTCAGCTACCACAACACTACATGATGCTTTATACCCAATGAGTCATACATGATAAAACCGGAGTTTTCTCTTTACAATGAAAAGCCAATCAATTAAATACACAAGAACATTGATTTGCATGCTGTTTAGCATTCATATAGTTATGTTCACGCTAGATCTATCTATCAATCCCTTAGGTAGCTTCGTGAAGCACCTAGGCAACCAATGGCATTTGGACTTGATAGCATTCTATGTGTACATCGTAGTTTTAAGGCCTTTCAACCCATGGACTTCACTGTCCCAATAGCCCTTTTGGATAACGGAAACAAATACAAGGCATCACAGTTATTCACCAGAAGCTCCCCCGTGAATCATTATCAGTGTACAACCTACCAACAGAAACTCTCTCATCAAATGTCACCATCTTTGGTCATCTTTCACATTAGATTTGTTGGGGGTGCACTCCCCTAACCCTTTCACATCATTCTGCACGCTTAGGTGCTTTCAATCATTCTAGCACATCTCTGGTGCTTTTCACAACATTGCACACTATGGTGTTCACACTCTCAGTCTCTCACATAGCCATCAAGGTTGGGTAGTCATATATGTAGGCTCATAAATTAATTCATATTTAATGCAATTAATCTAATCAGGACATAATTTTCAATTTCACATAATATATATTCACTACAACACACACATGGATCACATTTCCATGATAATTCCCCATTCACATTCAGGTTTACACATCTTGAGTAAACAATTCTTTTAAGCCTGTTACTCGCTCGGCTTCTACGACTCCGGCCCCTTCCCTTTTGCCTTCGGGAGTCGTGGGTTCTGGTTCCTCCCCTTTGCTGCACTCTCCTTCTGGTCTTCATCACTCTCCGGTATCCCCTCTTCCTCACTCTCCTCCTTCTCCGGCGACTTCTAGTTGTTCTTCTGTTCGGGTTTCTCTTGACCCGAATCACCTTTCTGTTGTCTCTCCTCCTCTTCGGGTCTCGTCTCTGGTCCCTTCGGGTTTGTCCGACCCGAACCATTTGAGCGTTTCAAATACTCTTTCCCGCTCTGAGACTGTTACTCTTTTGGGAAACTGTCTTTCTAACACCTCTCCTTCTGCTCCCTCTTTCCTTTCCTCTTATTCGTCCCATCCTTCTGATTTCCCTCGTTCTCTTTTGGGCCCTCTGCCCCGATTCTCTTCCTTCCGTGGAGCAGTCCTCTGACTCACGTTCTGTGGTTGAGCCTCCTCCTTGCTCACTTGTTGTTCCTCCTCTGTCTTCTCCTGCAGCTTTTCCTCCTTTTTCTCCCTTTCCTTGCCCTGCTCCCTCTTTCCCTTCCCTTGCTCCTTTGACTTCGTCCCAT
>JAUPMG010034581.1:0-14524 GCA_031762675.1 Pachysandra terminalis | reverse complement strand
TTACTACCAGCCCTCCTAATTGATTTCAATGAGTTTTGGACTAAGGGATTTCAGATCAACAAAATTTTAGATTGGATTGAGTGGAACCGATAAAAGTCTGCTACTACTTGTGCCGACATCAAGGATAGAAAACTCATACATTAGCTTTAACTAGCTTTTAATCATCCATTGCCAAGCTCTATTGCTTTGTATTACTGTAGGATCACATTATGGTGGACTAATGCTTCAAGTTTTGTAGTCTTTATAAATGTTGTTCTAGATGGTAGATTTAGATTCTACATGAGCCTAAAATAAAGTAACTGGGAGTGTTTTAGAGTCAAAATATAACTTAATTAAACACAAATTAACTGTAAATTTAAGTATTTTGAGCATTTGTACTTCCTTTCACAGAAAGGCTCGGTTCATGAACACAAAAACCAAGCAATGATTGCCATCCTCCTCATTTAACACTTCTCAAGCAATAGACAATCGTAAGAAACAGGGATTTATAGATACTTGCCGATGTTGATGCGAAAATTGGCCCAGAGGCTACTTTGACTGATCATCTTTAAATGATCAGGATTACTCCCACTTGCTAATATTCAGTTAGATACATTAAAGATTAAAGAGTTTCAATTATTTAACCACAGATAGTGAGCATGACTGAACTAAAAACCAGAATTATAATTGTAAATGAGCATTCGAAATCTGTGAGGATATATTATAACTGTAAATGAGCATTCAGATGCAATATCAATTTCATCTCAAAAATCAGAATTTAGTTAGTTGAAAATCATTCAGAATCTGAACTAAAACCCCATTTCAAGTTAAGAACCAACTATCAACTATGAAACATCGTTAACCACTCACTTAGAGTCTACATTCAACATTAGAGAAGCGTAACAAACATTCTTATTTATTTTGATCCTACATAAATAGGAATCAATACAAAACCAAATATAACTAAAACAACCAACATAGATGTTCACTGCATTCTTCCCATGTAGTTCAAATGCGAAAACCAAATGTAGTTTTCATTTCTTGTCCGAAACGAACAATGAACCGCACCTTTATAAAAAAGCATCTGTTCATTACATTCTTCCCATGTGTCATAGATGCCTGGATTCCTACCCTCAAAAACCACATACACCTTGTTTTGTGCCAAACTCTTCCGGATAAGAACAAAAATTATATCACAATAAGTCAATAAAAAAGCAATTCTCCTAACCATAAATATAAATACAATACAATAAAAAGGGATAAAAAAAATTACATTAACACTTAAATTATCATCTTGTAAGAATGAATTGTCTTGCTCCTTGGTGGATTGCCACAACTTTCTGAAGTAGTCCTCATTTTTTTTGGACAATTTATATTGATTCAAATTACCAATACTAGGAAGGTTTATGCTTTGAGAATATCCAAATTGATGAAGCACTCATAGGGGTATATAAGTTGTAACAAAACACAAACCAACTAGTAAAATGTAATGTCCCTCAGTCATAATAAGGTGATGGTGACGCAATGACTCGAACTTGAAGTACCACTTACATTTTCACACAATATCCTTATCATCTATGTTCATTAAATAATTTAAATTTTCCTCAACGCTAAAGAAAACTACTCAGGGTCGTTTAAAGATATGATATAATAATAGATTTTGTGAATTTATAAAATCTCGTTCCTTTAGCATATCGAGAAAAGGGATATGCTCCAAAAGCCACACCTAAGAAAAAAATAATAAAATTATTTATTGTACAAACCAAAAAATTTAAAATAACTAATTAAACACATTTGTCATTCAAAACTTACTTGCAAGAGAGTCATACATTCAATGGAATCCACTTGATTTTTGAGTGAACGCTCCGATAGACCAACTAATATTTCAGCTAAAATCATAGGCACAATCGTTCTTCTCTCAGAGAACTCACCTTTTAAATCCATCATTATCTTACAAAGAGAACCATGAGCATATTCTCTATCTATTGGCAATATGATATGACCGAGAATGGCAAGTGTTAATGCATTACATTTGCTCTCATCCTTTACTTCCTTTTCATGGTAAATCTCCAAAAGTAACTTTAAAGAACACCTTTGACACTTCCCACCAACTTCCCTTCCAAACGATGCTTTTTCACTAAAAGTACTTTTGAAAAGTCACTATTATATATGATGTACTTTATAGTTGGATATATGATGTCACCATCCAAAGATAAATTTAACAACCTTTCTTCCTATTTCCTCAAGAGTAGGGCACATCTCAAAATTGTGAAATTTAAACACTACATCTCTTGGGTTCCAACACTTAGTTGCAGCATCAATCAAACCCAAATTGAGTTTGATCTTTGCAAGACTAAGGTATTTTCAAGTTTTGTTTTTTGAGACCACTCCCATTTCTCATATCCATCCATCGAATCAATTATGGATAATAGATCAGGATCACACTGATATTCTCTTAGATTTAAGGAAGTGGAACTTGAATTTGCCATGTGATGATAATCTATAAAAAAATAGCAACAAAGACAATAACAAATAAGGAAATCTAATTGTTTAAATTTTCGAATCTAATTTAATATAATTCACTGCCGACACAACACACTGTAGGTCTCATTTCTGTTAGTGGGTTGGTCGGCTCACAATGACCCACCGACAATACTAATTTTTCTGGGTTTTGACCCAGTACATCCCCAGTTCTGGGAATTTCCTAGAGATCACTTGGATTCAACAATTATGATCCTACTAAGGTTTCAAAATTAACTAACTTAATAGATTAAACATAAAATAATATAAACCAAGCAATTTCAATGATAATTAAACAAGGATCAATGAAAATTCATAGATCATAAGAGATTCGGAATTTTAGGATCAAAGAAATAAAACTGAGATGTTCCACAATAGTTCATCCTCATAAGAGAATTAGGACAAATCAAAGAAATAAAAAGACAAAATTAGGACAAATCAGAATATAGGAATCAGGACAAACTGATCTGGCAGGGACAAAAGGCACAACAAAACAACAGTAACAAACTAAAAGGTTGAAAGCTACAAGGTTTCTTCAATCCATGTGCATCTTTCATCCTATCTGCCATTCATAACTACTCAATTCACAAGTGAAAAATCCTAGATAATCCCAATCATCTTCTTACCACATAGCTTGTTGTTAGCCACTTCAATGATGTAAAACAACTCAATGGCTCATATTGGTTGCTCAAATTCCTATATTTCCTTGACAGTTTGGTATGCTATTTATGATTCCAATAGAGAAGAGCACCAAAATGTTGATATTGATAATTCCCCCTTCTCCCCACCACAAAAAAAAATAAAATAATAAAATAACAAAACTAATGACACATGGAACACTGGGTATGTTGTAATCCACTCCAATAGATTACTTATTCATTTCAAAGTTCAAGCTATGAACCTTCACTGTGTAGTCATATTCAAGCGTGCAAATTTATTTGCAGAGATCAAAAGTCAAAAAGTAATTAAATTAAAGCTAAGGAAGCCAAATACCATGAATTATCAACTAATCATGTAAAAAGACAGAATTAGGGTTTTTTGTGATAGCCAAATACCATGAATGATCTTGGAATAGTTCACAAAATAATTAAATTAAATCTAAGGAAGCCATTGTAGAGATCAGAAGAAAACATTACCTGTTCATCAATAATATCTTCTGCAAATCTATCAACAATGGCCAAAGAAGGGAGTATAGTTTTCCTTAAAATCCCTTCTCAATGCGATCTGGAGAGCTTGGTGGACTCGAGAATAGAGTAGAGTTTTCCTTCTCATATAAATCCCAAGGTATCTCAATTTCGTTGAGAAGAACAAATCAAAAGAAGAGAAATCTCTATAAGAAGAAGGGATTTGATCAACAAATCAAAAACTAATCGCCGGAATCTCCTTAGCTTGCCGCCGGAACAATGACCGAAGCCGTAGATCTATCATTCAGTGCTTCCGCGAATCTGGAAATATTCAAACTCGATTTCCAGTCGGCTCCGAAAGTGAGGAATTCTCGCTTCGGCTTCTCAATGCGATCTGTAGAAGAAATGGACTCCTGGAGGCTCCGGAAGTGAGGAATTCCTCTTTTCTCGGGTCAAACTAGTTTGACCAAATTCAAAAGACATTTTAAATTTAGAAACGAAGCGTTAACGGGGGACTTACCGTTAATGTCGACTTACCGCCCACTTGCGCCTCCCGAGATTGAGGATGGACAGGTGTCGTCCATCCAACGAAGGAGTAGACGATGGCCTGAAGAAATGCTGTAGAAGAAATGGACTCGAATTATCGCACAGGGGGAATTGTATTGGATACATATTGAATTGTCCCTATGCGACGCCGATGATGCTCGTGTGTCTATATGGATTGGTGAACACAATTCATGTATGTTGAGGATGTTTGCGGATCCTCCTACATGTCTCAGGGTTAGGATAGCTAAATTCTATTTGGACCTAAATTGATATGATAGGAAGTTCTTGTGATATTTGTTTGCACCAAGTTTAGGGAGCAGGTCGAGAACACATGGTAAGTAGGTTATTGTTACGACTCGATGTAAAAAATGCTTAAGTCTGAACCGATGTAATTTCAAGAGATGCCTTTTACAAGTCTACCCAACACACACTCTCTCTCTCTCTCTATTTCTAAGTATAGATCACAATGCGGTCTCTCTCTGGTATATCTTCTGTAGACTTATTCTCGAACTTGTTCTCATTTTCTATTATCTAAGCCTACAAGCTTAATATAGGCTAAGGAGAATTTCTACCTTTTCATTTTAACTGAACTTTTATATTAACTCTCTCTCTCTCTCTCTCTATCTCATTAATATTGTAACAACCAAATTAATGTGCAACTCATTAATGACTAACTCATTAGGTAGCACTTGTCGTTGTCAAACTATAAGTCGACGTGTTGATGTTCGGTTCGGCCATAGACGATACCTGTGCTTATGGCCGCTACACCTTAAAGACCGCTAAAATGTCCCATAACAGAATCTTGCCTAGGATGGAAATCTCCTTTGCGACGAATACATGCAAATCTCATATACATAAGTAAACATCACTTAATCAATTATATGTAAGTTGGTTGCATTGTGCGGAACACGACTTCTCATGACATGTACCAATGAGTCCAAGATATCATATATCAAAGTTTCCACATGTTTACCATGTCACACGTTTACCATGGATGTATAACAAATCCGGTCCCATCAAATTTATAAAAATAGGGCAACTGAGTCACAACTCTTTTAAAAATAGGGCACAATATCGTTGCCTGTCTTTATTTCATTGAATTGTCATGGAATCTCAATGACCCCATTTCTACCATTATTATAAATAATAAAAAAAAAAAAAAAAAACAAGGGGGGGAGGGGGCGGGGGAGTCATGGGATATTGCTACAATGGTATTGCAATGGTTCCTAACTGAGTCACAACTCTTTTAAAAATAGGGCACGGTATTGCAATGGTTCCTAACTGAGTCACAACTCTTTTAAAAATAGGGCACAATATGGTTGCCTGTCTTTATTTCATTGAATTGTCATGGAATTTCAATGACCCCATTTCTACCATTATTATAAATAAATAAAAAAAAAAAAAAAAAAAGGGAAATCCATAACAATACAAATACAGTGACTCCAACAGTGTCTGCTATCAATTCTGTTCTAACCAACCACCTTACAATATTAGCTGCCAAGAGCCACTTTCTTTATTTGAAGTTTTGAACAATACAAAAGTAGGAAAAACAAATGAGAAAAGGAGAAAGAATCTTTTGATCTGTTTCTGAAACTCGATCGATCAAACTCTGAATACTATTCATCAGCAATTTTTCTCCCGTACGTACATAAGAAGTTGGATGTAAATAGAAAATAAAGCCCAGCGGACAAAGAAAAGCTGTGTAACGAAGAAAATGAAACTCATGAGAATCTGAAGGGTCTAACATAACATGGATGACTGGTCACGGGTTACGATTGTTTTGCATTAGCTTCCAAAGCCAGCAATGACGGGGAATATATGGAGCTTTACAAAATGGAGTTGACAAATGAAATGACTGGACAAGCCACCACGATCAATAGACCTTTGACTGAAAATGATAAAGCTACTGTTGATGTAAAGATATTTATTCCATAATTGTTTATGTTTTAGTCTTTTGAGAAAAAAGGGGTTTTTAGTTTGTCTCCTTGGATATAGATAGTTATGCAATGAAACATGGTTTTTTTTTATTCTTCTGCCATGTGAACGGATGATGTGGCTAATTCAAGCTGGCTACTTGAATAGAAATCTCTAGTACTTAATAACGTTAGCAAGCATCAGTGGCAAATTGATTCTTGTTGATTAGGACAATACTTAGGTAAATCTCATTTATATATATATATATATATATGAATTTTTTCACATTTAATAACAACTATTAAATGTTAAGAAATAACGATGAAACGAGATGAAGAAGAAATCAAGATCACAAAGACATATATGCATGGTTCGACAAATGGTACCTACGTCCGTCCACATAAGTACACCAGATTTTACCATTCTCCAAATTAAGCTCAGAAAAAAATGTTACAAAGAGTAGTCACAAAAGTATGATAAATACCCTGTAACTAGAGCTAAAAATAATAAAAATTACTATTATACCTTTAGTTCAGCGGAGTTGATGGTTGGATCATCAGTAGCATTAGTCTCCACATAACAACATTAAATTCTTAGTACAATGGGAGTAGCATTAGTCTCCACATAACAACATTAAATTCTTAGTACAATGGGAACGTACATGTAATGTATGCACTAAAATGAAAATTAAAAAAAATAAGAAAGGCAAAAAAAAGTAGTTGTTTTATAAGAGAGAAAGAGGGATATGTTAGAGAATTTGGATATTACTTGCGTATCACTTGTTAATTAGGGAGAGATTAGACGTTCTAAGGACTTTTGTGTATAGTTTGTTATTTAGGATTTATTTTCTTAAGTTATAATCTTATTGACTTATTATTTCTTGTTAATTAAGATAATGAAAAAGCAGTAAAAAGGCAACTTAGGTGATACAAAATTTTTGAATTCTAAACAGTAGATTAGGGGATACGTTTTCATGCGAGAGCTATTTATGGGTTTATACTATCTTTAGGGTTGAAACATAGTATATGAAGTACGACCATAATGAAATACACATGCGTAACTAGAAGTAGTAAAATATTACTTGACCCACTAAGCAATCTGAACCCACCTTGTGTTTTAGTCGGCTCAAGTTGACAAAAATAGATTTTTCTTCATCAAATCAACGGCAGATTTATGTTAAAAACCTATTAGTTCACTTGAACCATTTATGACCGAACCCAAAACCGACCCATTGCCAACTCTAATGCATAATTGGGGGCTCAACAAATTATCTACAAGGAGTGAACTCTGTGTCACGCTAAATATTTAATTTTATTCTATAACAAGGTTAGGTGGATTGGTTTGATGCGTTATACTTGAATCCATGTATAACATGGACAAGGAGCTTCTGTTATGAAGATCCCTGTTATGCTCCTGTTATGTAAACAGGAGCATAACATGTGTCTCGGGGGCCATTGGTGACTTGCCAATTTAAAAACCCTAAGAAAAGGATGAACCTTAGGGGTCCCACCACATTAACTAGTTTGGCAGGTCACCAGTTAATGTGGTAGGGCCCCTAGGACACATGTTATGCTCCTGTTTACATAACAGGAGCATAACCAGGATCTTCATAATAGAAGATCCTGTTTCGTATAACATAGATTAATTAACTATGGATGTGTATGGTATATATCCAATTATCTGAAATTGGTTAATCCAGGTCTCGTTTGGATATTCTTAAATTCAAGTCCTATTGAAGAATTGGAATTGATGTTAGAAATTATAATTCAAATTCTAATTTATTGAGAATTGAAATTGAGTAGAATTGAGATTCTCATGATTGGATGTCAAAAAATAATTGGAAGTTGAATTTTTTTCTTGGTGATCTTATGAGGAATGAGGTTGAGTAAGGAATATGAGAATGGTGTAAAAAATTTTTTTTTTTTTTTTTTGTTATTGGATTAAAGATAAAGGTCGTAAAATTTGACCCAACCCACCAACCATCTCCGAACACGTCTAGTATTTACAAGGTTTAGGTTGATAAAAATAGAAATTTCTTAATCAATTCAACCAAAATCTGCCCGAATAATAAACAGGTTGGATTGGCGTAAAGAAACTTTAGTAAAAGGATAATGTTTAATTTTTCTCTAACTTCAATCGTAAATACAATTGAACCACATTGTGGTTTTTATTGAATTACAAAAGTGAGTAGATAGGGAAGTATTCAGCTTTCCTTCTTTGTAGGATCTCCAACGGTCATAATGATATTCAACGTTTCCTCATTGTAGGATAGTGGTCTTCAATTCCAACGGTTACAAAGAGTCTTCACATTTCCTTCTTTGTTGGATATCCAACTAATATGAGAATGAGAAGATAGTCTTCAATTGTGTCTTTCCTAAATTGTAGGATTTCCAACTAATATGAGAATGAGAAGATAAGGAAGGATTCCACATTTCCTTACTTCCTAGATTGAGATTCATGCAATGGCTACTTCCTAGATTGAGATTCTTCCAACGGCTCTTGATGATAGGATTTCCAAGATAGAGTTTTATCAATTGGGATCTTCTTCTCTTTGATTTGGATTGTCCAACGTCTCTCTCTCTCTCTCTCTCTCCTTGGATCTAGGAGCAAGAGGGTGACATGGCACTTGTGGTGGCAAGGGCTCCTTTTCCTTGAAGTTATGCAGTTGATGTGGCACTAGCTCCTTTTCCTTCAAGTTGTGCAGTTGACATGGCACTAGCTCCTTTTCCTTGAAATTGTGCAGTTGACGTGGCACTAGCTTACTTGTTAATAATGGTTCATGTTCATGTGGTTCATTACTCCCCTTCAAGCTTAGGCTTCGGGAATGAACGTCAAGCTTGATGCAATTGTGATTAAAAACATCCCTCGAGAGCGGTTTAGTAAAGACGTTTGCTAGTTGATCCTTTGATGGTATGAATTTTGTAGTTAATAATCCAAGTGACTTTTTCCCGAACAAAATGATAATCCAACTCAATATGCTAGGTCCGAGCATGTAAGATAGGATTAACGGACATATGAAGAGCACTTAGATTATCACAAAAAAAGTGTAGGAGCTTGCAACAATGAGACCCCAATATCATGTATAAGGAATGCGAGCCATGTAATTTCTGCAGCTGTTACCGCCATGGATCGATATTTAGCTTCTGCACTGGACCATGCTATTGTAGGTTGCTTTTTAGCAGGCCAAGAAATAAGTGTAGACCTAAGAAATACACAGAACCCAGAGGTCGATCTTCGAGTGATAGTGCACCTTGCCCAATCTGCATCACAGTAAGCATAGAGATCAAAGTTATTGTTATGATAAATATTTATACCATGATCGATTGTACCTTTGACGTAGCGGATAATACGCTTTACCAGTTGCATGTGGAGTGCAGTGGGTAAGTGCATATACTGACTTACCGAATTCACGGCATAAGTTAAGTCCGGTCTGGTGATCGTGAGGTATTGCAGTGCCCCTACTAGACTATTATACACCTTTACATCTGCACAGGGAGAAGATTATTGATGACTCAAAAATTTTGTAGCAAGTGGGGTTGAGATGGATTTGCAGTCCTTCATCTGTGCACGTTCGACAATGTCTTGTGCATACTTAGCTTGGGAAAGATGTAGACTAGTAGAGGAGGGGCACACTTCTATCCCCAAAAAATAGTGAATAATGCCAAAATCTTTCATAGCAAATTCATCCCCAAGAGCTTTAATAAATTGATTAAGAAGAGATGTATTATTACTTATGAGAATAATATCATCTACATATAATAGTAAAAGTATAACTCCATGTGGGCCGTGTAGAATGAATAATGATGCATCATGTGGACAACAATAAAATCCTTGTGTAAGAAGGTATTGGCTAAAACGGTCGAACCAATCCCGAGGTGCTTGCTTGAGTCCATACAAGGCACATTTTAATTTGCAGACATGGTTTGGGCAAGTTGAGTCAGTTAAACCAGGAGGTTGCTCCATAAACACTAGTTCTTTCAAGAAACCGTGAAGAAATGCACTTTTGACATCCAATTGTTTGATGAGCCATTGTTGTGTGAGTGCAATGATAAGAACTAACCTAATAGTTTGTGGTTTCACAACGGGGCTGAAGGTCTCACCAAAGTCAATACCAGCCACTTGATCAAAACTTTTAGCAACAAGTCTAGCTTTCAATCTTTCAAGATTTCCATAAGACTTTAGCTTAGTTTTGAAGACCCAGCGACACCCTACCACATTCATTTTTTATGTGCGTGGAACCAGTTCCCACATGGAGTTGTCCTGGAGAGCATTAATCTCTTCCTGCATAGCTGAGAACCAACCAGGATGGTTAAGAGCATCTTGGATATTGCTAGGCTCGATGGGAACAAGAGATGATTTTATAACAAAATGGGTCAACCCTGCTTGGGTTTTCCCTCTTGTTCTCATGGGATGTGTGTTGACTCCAAGATATCTTCCGGTAGTGATGGGGGGTTGAGTAGACATTGTACTTGAATTAGGGATAGAGGTATTAATAAGTGACCCAAGGTCGATTATCACTCGACCCGTATTAAAGGATCTAGTCAGGCTAGTGGTATTATTTGGTGATGACATGGCATCGGACGGACCATTCCCTTGAGATGAGTAATCTAAACCAGACGGTTCACCGTGCTCCGGATCTGGAGAGTTATTAGGGTAACAATTTAGGGATGGACCTTGGGTCTCTGATGTGATGTTAATCTCATTATTTTCAGCCTCATCTATCACGAAGGGTAAAGATTGAGTGTGTGTACGTGTGTTATCGGTGGTCACATCATCACGATCCCACTCTTCATAGGTATATAGCTCCGTGTTAGTATTCTGTGTTTCAAGCATGTTAATAAAGTTGCTAAAGCATTCGGAAAAATCAGATTTGTGTTTGAAAGGGTACATCCATGTGTAACGTGTGTGGTCATACACAAAAGAGACATAATATTTGAAACCTTGTATAGATGCAAGAGGTGCAGGACCCCAAAGATCACAATGGATCTTATCAAAAGGTTGTTCAGATTGGGTAAAGGTAGTTACAAAGGGTAGCTTACTACTTTTTTCCAACTGACAACTAGGGAAAATAGTGTTATTTTTATTCCAAGAATTAACTGAAATAAGATTTTTTGAATTTAAACAAGAAACGGCTCTTGGTTGGGGATGGCCATGCCTCTTGTGCCAAATCTCCTCAAAAGTAATCCTTTGCCGATTTGAGTATAGTGCTGCCATTGGTGAGTCTGTTGTTAACTTGTAGAGGCCGCCGCCGTCTCTAATTCCCTTCCCTAGAATTTTCCCTGTTTGTTGGCCCTTAATCACAAATCCACTAGAGTTAAATTAAAAGATACATGAAAAGTCAGATGATAATTGACTAACAGATAAGAGATTTTTAGTAATACTGGGCACAACCAACACATCCTTTAATAGTAAAACTCCATGTTTTGTTGGAAGTGTGGTCTTTCCAATATGTGAGATGGACAATGTATTTCCATCTCCTATTAATATTTTGTCTGAGCCATAATAAGGAGAGACATTAGAAAGATTACCTGTAGTGTTGGTCATGTGAGATGTAGCACTAGTATCAGGGTTCCATTCGGGATCATTAGGATCAGTGATGGTCATAGCTGCTAGAGCTTGGGGAATTTCTTCTGGTTGATAAGCATGATTAAAACACTACCAGCATCGTATTGCCTCATGTTCAGGTTTCTTACAGATCTGGCAGACAGGTATATTCGGATTGTACGGTTTTTGGAAAACTTGATTTCCTCTTCCCTGAGGATGATTGTTGTTTCGTTCTTCTTTTTTCTCATTTTCTGAAGGTGGATTCAATGAGTGATGTGGATTTTGTGGTTGAGGTTGACCACTTTGAAGGAATCCAAGTCCTCGAGAATCAAACGATGGATTCTAGTTTCTACTTCCTTTGTTGTTCTGGGCTTGTCTTTGTCCAACATAGGCTTGATTTTCTTGTACCTCAATTTTTTTCACATTATTCATCAATGTGGGAAGAGTTGAACTTGCAATGATATCATCTGCAGAGCTATTAAACCTTTGCCCAAGGCCATTAATTGTCCAAAACACCTTGTCTCTATCAGAGACGGGTTTGTGCATAGCTGATAATTCATCCCAAATTCTCTTAATTAATTTAAGATAAATAGTCATACTTTGGTTACCTTTCCGAATGGTTTGAAGTTGACGTATAAGCCCGAGCTCCCGTTCTTGTGAAGTACCTGCGAGAGTATCTTTTAGGCAGGTCCAGATCTGACTTGCAAATTCAAGTCCAATTATAAGGCCGTGAATATCTTCTGATAATGTCCAAGATAGTAGACTTTTTAACAGAGTGTCATCTTTTCTCCCTGCGGTATAATTTGGGTTGAGGACTTCCTTCTCATCAACAGTGATGAGCCGTGGTGGCTCACTCTCTTCTGATGAGATGTGATCAAGAAGAATCAATGGAAGAACTTGATCCTTCCAACTGAGATAGTTCTTCTCAGTTAATTTTTACCACTGACGCTACTTGCGCAATGACAACAATAGTAATGGACTCCATTGAAGAAGAGAAAAAATTAGCATTCACACTCAGACGTGTGTTGCTCTGATACCATAAAGAAACTTTAGTTAAAGGATAATGTTTAATTTTTTTCTAACTTCAACCGTAAATACAGTTGAACCATATTGTGGTTTTTATTGAATTACAAAAGTGAGTAGATAGGGAAGTATTCAGATTTCCTTTTTTGTAGGCAAGGTTTAAAATATCGGAACTGAACGCTAGACCGATGCCGTCCGGTTCCGGTTCGGATCTGGTACAGAAAGCAAAAAAAAAATTTCAGACCGGAGGGTACCAGTCACTGGACTGGCAGGACCGATCGCTGGACTGGCAGGACCGATCGCCGGACTGCCGAACCAGCGGTACCGGACACCGAACCGGAGGGACCGGTCGTCAGACTGCCAGAACAGGTCACCAGACCGTCGGGACCGGTCACCGGACCGCCTGTCCATAACCCGACGATACAAGTCTTTGTATCGCGGGTTGGAATTGGACCGCTATGGTCTGGTCCCAGTCCAGACTGGTATCGTCCGATCCGTGAAACCATGTTTGTAGGATCTCCAACGGTCATAATGATCTTCAACGTTTCCTTCATTGTAGGATAGTGGTCTTCAATTCCAATTGTTACAAAGAGTCTTCACGTTTCCTTCTTTGTAAGATAGCCATCTACTATGAGAATGAGAGGATAGTCTTCAATTGTGTCTTTCCTATTGTAGGATTTCCAACTAATATGAGAATGAGAAGATAAGGAAGGATTCCACGTTTCCTTACTTCCTAGATTGAGATTCATCCAACGGCTACTTCCTAGATTGAGATTCTTCCTACGGCTCTTGATGATAGGATTTCCAAGATAGAGTTTTATCAATTGGGATCTTCTTCTATTTGATTTGGATTTTCAAACGTCTCTCTCCTTGGATTTAGGAGAGAGAGGGTGACATGGCACTTGAGGTGGCAATAGCTCATTTTCCTTGAAGTTATGCGGTTGATGTGGGACTAGCTCTTTTTCCTTGAAGTTGTGCGGTTGACATGACACTAGCTTACTTGTTAATAATGGTTCATGTTGATGTGGTTCATTATGGTGGTATACTATAAATCCACCAACATGCTCGACCTGAACCCGCCTCATTACTAGTTCTTGCAAAATTTAATCTGTCTCGCCAAAATTGACTCGATATTTCAATAGGTTCGGGTTAACAAAAAATATTTTTCTTAATTGGATCGACCCAAACCCTCCCAAATGATAAATGGGTTGAGCTGGATTGGTGGGTTTAGGTTATAAACCTGGTGACTCATCTAAATCAAAGTTAACCATTTATTAAATAGACGGGTTTGAGCTGACTATGTTATAATCGGGGCCTTACCTGACCCGACTCATTGCCACCTCCATTTTAAATCAAGCAGTAGAGAATTACAATTAACAACCCTTGTGAATTCGATAACTTCATAAATAGCGAACAAAGAAATTCTGTGGAATTCATATAGAATTCAAATTTTAATTATGGCCACCAAAATAATTATAATGACATTGATATAAGTTATGTTTATTTTATAAAAAAATATGCATTTATATAATAAAAGATAAAATTAGTAGATGAAAAAACTTCACTCATTCCTCTCAACCAAATTAAACATAAAAATCAGGATTTTCTACCACTTTCTTGCTACAATCATATTGATTTAAGCTGCATTTGGTTTGCGGCATTCTGGTGGGAGTGTTTGGTTGCATGGGAAAAGGAAAAAATGGTGGGTCCACCATTTTCTTAAGAAAAAAAACAGCCATAAACGTTTTCCGACTAATTTGGTCCGATTTTGTGAGAAAGGAAAAAAGAAAACTTTTTTTCCCATGCTACCCTTCTCAAAAACCCCTATTTACAATAGTTGACATTCATATATATATATATATATATATATATAT
>JAUPMG010034570.1:0-14524 GCA_031762675.1 Pachysandra terminalis | reverse complement strand
ATTAAGTAAAGCCCAATAATACTAAGGCCCAACTAGACTAAAGCCCAATTAGTTTGATTAATAAGTAATTTCCGTGATAATTAAACATGGATAATTAAAGATTAAGTTATAATAGAACTAGGACTCTAAACCAATATCTAAACACCTATTAGTATTCCTAATACGTTTAGAACACTTAAAAATCAATGGTTAGGATTTTGGAGGAACAATTAAACTAATCTAAAGGTTAGGATTAAAAGTAAAAGACATTAAATTTGATTAGGATAAGGTTAGATAACACCAATGATTAACTCACATTAGAACTAGGACACTTTAATCTGCTGTAAATTAACTAATATAATCTAAAGGCTATAAACTACAACATAATCCTAAACTAAGAACAACTCATAGACCAACTAAGACATCAAAAACTATATAAGAACACTAGGGAACGTGTGGATCATATTCTAAGCGAGAGAGAGTGTGTGTGGAAGATAGCTGGAACTAGAAGCTAATGAGGAAGAACAGTTCAGACTTGAACTGAGTTGAAGAGGAAGAAGATTTGACGAAGAACAACCAAGGTAAGTAATTCAATTACTCTTTATTTTTTTATTTGAATCTAGGTGTCTAGGTCATATTGAACGAGTATGATATAGCACAACCTTAAATTCTATATCTTTTATACTTTTCTACATAAGAACTAAACTGGAAAATTATACAGATCTGAACTATCGATTACTGGACCTATGTATATATTTTATATAATTTATTTTATATTTTTCGAAGATTCCCATGTTTGTTAGGAACCCAACAAAATAAGTTTGAGGTGATTCTGATATGTATACACAAAGTTATGACCAAAATACCAACTGTACGTCAAATCTGGAAGACCCAGAAAACCAATCTGGCAGCCTACTGGTGTGCCGGTTAGCCTGCCGGTAGGATTATTTTGTCACTGTGTGGTCTGCCGGACAGAACCTGTGTGCCGGTTAGGCTACCAAAACTGTCTGGGCAACCACTTACGGTGGTCTTGATTGATTAAATTGATTGATTGAGTTCTAAATTGTTTTATATTTATTTTGTGATACTAATGGTGTGACTATAACCTGATTTCATGATTGATATGTTAGATTGAGGATTTCATATATTTTAATATAACATGACTTACGAATTGATTTTGATTGATACTTTTCTTAGTTAGATATTATGTATAGGGATAGGATCTGATTTAAGCATGAGAATAGAGTATTTTTATTTGTTTTCCGCTGTGATTTCATTAAGTGCTTTGGATGTAATAGACTTAGTAGTTTTTGATTAATTTCAGTAAAGTTAATTTCTTTAAGTTTTATTAATATTATATGGTTTGGCTCTATATTAAGTTCCACTCCTAATATTTATTGGGGTGAGTGTCACGTTTCAAACATAAGGGGTTCCACGTAAATTTCCTTAAGTTTGGGATGTGACACAAACGATGTACATCACGCTCAGCTTTGCAACGAAGAGCATGTCGTAAGACAAGAAGCTGATCCATGTAGCCCTACGGGAGTCAGAAAGGATGTAGCTGCTCATCATAAAATCTGCTCTGGCCGTATTCAAGGCTTGGAAGCCTTCAAAGCTCAAGTGATAGCATTCATTTGGGCAATGCCCTCGGATCCCACAAACGAGGATGATGATAACGATGATGAATAGGCAGAAGTGAGCAATGTGCTGTCGTTCTTAGCCAGGTCGGCGTTGACATCTCTTCTCTCTTTCTCTCTCTGTCTCTTGATAGAATGATGTTGTGAGGTAGTAACTTCTGGTCTACTAATGTTTTTCGTAGTTGCCTCTCTTTTCCCTTCTTTTTTTTTTTTGCTTGAAGAATGTATTTCCCTCCTTGGTAAGGGAAACTTTTAAACTAGTAATGGAAAGAGTATCTTTGCATCTTATATGATCCATTTCTTTTGCATGAACACTCCTCATAGTATAACTTTTCTTCCGTTTGGCGATTGTGAGAATCTCGTTGGTTAATTTGAGAGGCGTGACTCATTGTTCATGACTTTACGTGCCTTCAAGCATAGGCTCGACGTATTGCCACTCTCCTTCTGTATCATTTCTCCTTTCTCCTTGCTCTTTGCTCCAAGAATTCTTTTATTTGTTGAATCAGGGTAAAGGAGACTAATCCCCAGTAGAGTCGCCAAAATGTTTAGGTTCTTTTTGTAAAAGTGTCTCCAATCAAAAAGATAACTGACTCGACGGAAGCCTAAGTTGCTAGTCGATCGTACCCCGTCTTCAAGAGAAGAAAAAACGAGCAAAATTAAAAGAAGGAAAGCACGAAACCAAATAGAGCTAGAAGGAATAGTGAGCAAGGATGTTTGGAGCTTCATGAGCGCACTTCAAAGCCACATTTACATAAACTATACCTTGTCCCTAGATTCTAATCTCTCTGTTTGGAAGCAGAGGCTGCTATTTATAGCAAATTAGGGAGGGGTGGTGGTAGGTAAAATTCCCTTTAAACCATTTTCTAATGGTGTTTAAAATATTAATCCAGGGGTAATTAGTGGTATTTGTCCCTGTCTTTGAAGTGGTCCCCTCACAAATTACATTAATGAATGACATCTTTGCCATCATAACAATTTCGTTATTATGAACATAGACGTAATTTAGCATGTAATTCACAATGGGTGAGCCTCACGGCCCTCCTTTCCTTAGATCGCTAAATCCTCCTTTGAAATCAGCAAAATGTGCAGTATGCCTTAGGTGCCAATGATAGGCGTTGGCATGAGTTACACAAATCAGCACTATTATGATATCTCTTAACCTTTGGCACAATCGAAGATCTCTAGCGCCTATGAGGTTTCTTCTAGTATGAAATGCTCACCGAAGTTATTCAGCTCTTGACGTATTTGAATTATGTTTTTGGTACCATTGGGCTATTTGAGTCCTTTGGCGCCACTTGCATTCATCATGTCAAAGGTTGAACTATATTTAATTTTGGCACCATCGAAGGCGTTCTTGCCTTTAGCGAGTCAATCTCAATCTATCAGATACTGCCAAGTTCACTTGGTCTTTGGCACCGTCGAAGGCATTATTTGCCTTTGGCGTGTCAATCTCACTTCTATCAGATGAGGTCGTTCTTAGCCTCAGTGCCTTCGAGACCAGCTAGTCTTGTCACAAATGGAATCTGTTTAGCCTTAATACCTTCGAGACCATTTGGTCTTGGTATCATTGAGGAGTATTGTTTAGTCTTAGTACCATTGAGGCTATTTAGCCTTAGTACTATCGAGACTTTTCATCTTCTACGTCATCAAGGTTCCCTTTTAGACGGAGATGTGCCTTCTACATTTGTAATGGTTGCCTTTCCCTTTAGATGGAGATTATTTCAGCCTTAGCACTATCGAGATCGTTCAGTCTTAGCACTATTGAGGCTTAGTCTTAAGATCATCAAGACTGTCTAGTCTTCATACTTTCGAGACTGTCTAGTCTTAGCACTATCGAGACCGTTCAATCTGAGTACCATCGAGGCTTGTCTGATGTCATAGAGGTACCCTCTAAACGGAAATATGTCGGACGTCTTCGTGGTTTACTCTTAGACGGAAGTGGGTGTTCACCAAGACGCATCTCTTTGGGTGAACGTGAGGCACACCTTGAGGGCGGTCTTTCTCTCTCTTACCATCAGGGCTGTTTTTCCTTGAGGCAGAAATTGTTTAGCCTTAGTACTGTTGAGGCTATCCAGCATTAGTACTGTCGAGGCTCACTCTAAACAGAGGTGTGTGTTTGTTGAGACTTATCTCTTTGGCACGTATAGCATGGGTTGATCTTGTGTGCTTCTTTATGTCGAATGATCGTAATAGGCGTCATGCTATCTTTACGATCTGCATAACTTCAATATTAGTCATCAACTTTGTCTTTCAACATATTTCTTCAAAATATTCGTGATCAAGAGTTAAGACTTTTATTTTAAGTCATGATTAAAATAAGTATTGTGACACTACAATGGGTCGTCATCTCGTTGAGACGTCTCGTTCTATAATTTTCACTATTTACATTCTCTAAGTTAACGAAGTGAAATTTGAAAAAAAAATAATAAAGTTAAAGAAAAGACAAAGTAAATGTTTAAAAAACAAAAACTTGTGCCGGAAACCATTGTATCTACTGTACCCTAGCAGAACCCTAAATATTTTAATTTTGTTCGATACCACTAGTATATATATATGTAACGCCGACATTCACATCCACGTGTACTGCACTTTCATTAGGGAAGGGAAAAAAAAAGTTGAAAAAGGAAAACGTGTTGGATAAGGAGGCTAGTCAGAACCGAAGCAGGCCAAAACCCAAACGGCTTTTTCTTTTGGTATAAATACCAACAGATCACCAAACTCATGGATAAGCAAAAACCCACACCACCAAATCCAAAACGCCAAGTGGACAACTCGAAATCGAATATCAGAGATGTATCAAGAAAATTTGTTGATGGTTGGAAATCCCAACCACCAACTTGGGATTTCCTCGTCGATTCCTGCTCGCTCTCCATGGTCTCGTCACCAAGACATGCTCTTCGAGTATGCTCTCGTGATATTCTCCGAGGACACCCCGGATCGGTGGGTTAAGATTGCCAATCATGTTCCCGGGAAATCTCCATCGGAGGTCAGAGAACATTACGAGGCGTTGGTTCACGATGTGCTGGAGATTGATTCAGGACGAGTCGATTTGCCGAGTTACTCCGACAACTCTTTCACGCCGGGTGGGGCTTCCAATTGCCGGCCAATGAATTCGATCTCGTTTGGGTCAAAGTCGAGGCATACCGAGACGGAAAGAAAGAAAGGGAATCCTTGGACGGAAGAAGAACACAGGTAAAGTATAGAAAAAAAAAATTGCTTTCTTTCTTCTTAGTCGTCTAGGTTAAAAAAACCCTAAAATCAATTTGAGTAAGTTTTCTTTTTGTTTCTTTGAACTTTAAGATTCATTTTCTTTGATAAATATGTTTTTAAGGTTAATTACTAGGAATTTTAAGGTTTTTTTTTTTTTTTTTTTCCTTTTTTTCTGATGATTAAGGATTTGAAAAATAGATCCGTAACCTGTTTGTATATTTTCATTAGACTAATGATTTGTTCGGCTTGGCTGCACCACTCAAATCATTGGAATCCTAATTTAGTCGAACCGGGTTTGGGTTATAATATGACCAACCCGAACCAACCTCTAATAATAGGGTTGCCTAGGTTTGGGCAGGTTGGTGGATTTATGACGCCAATTCAAACCCAACTCATTTATTTTTCAGATGGATCAGATTGATTCGATTAAGGGAATTAGAATTTGTTAATTTTCCGGATTCAGCCAAGGGGTGTCAATTGGTTCGGTTTAGACCGAAAATCAAATAAACCAAACTGAAAAAAGTTGATCTGGTTTGGATTTTTTCATTTTGGTTTGGTTATGGTTTAAAAAATAAAAAATTGAATTAATTTGGTTTGGTTTATGGTTTTTACTAAACCGAACCGAATCAAACTGAAAAAACCGATGCGTGTGTTAGATATAGAAAATCACATTAATTTTGTCAAACCGAACCAAAAATCAAAATTTTCAATTTCTATTTCGGTTTGGTTTGGTTTTCGGTTTCTATTTTAGTTTGATTTGGTTTTCGGTTTAGTGCATTGTAATTCGGTTTGGTTTTGGTTTTGGTTTGACACCTAAACCAAACCAAGCTGACGGAATTACACCCTTAATCCAGCCTGCTAAAATTCCAGATGAATTGGAGTGGGTTGATGGGTCGGGTCAAATTTTGTCACCACCAAGACTTATTTTGTATTTTGGTTGTTGTAACAGGCTGTTTTTAATTGGACTGCAGAAATATGGGAAGGGGGATTGGAGGAGTATATCAAGAAATGCTGTGGTGACAAGGACACCAACACAGGTGGCTAGCCATGCCCAGAAGTACTTTCTCCGATTGAATTCTACGAATAAAGACAAGAAGAGAACAAGTATTCACGACATCACGACAGTTGAAAGCAATACGGTCCCAGTTGCTCAGCTTCAACAACCTAGTAACGATCAGCAGCAACCTTGGATCGGACCATTGGTTCAACCGGTTATCAACCCCACGGGGATACAAAGACCGTTTTCGAACGGAGGAGGCTCCTTTGGGTATCCACAATTTGGGTTTCCCATGTAAAGAAAGATTAGGTCATAGGAGAATGAAATGAGTATTCATATTTGTACATAGATAGATGCATAGAATGACATACTTTAGCAACAACAACATTCTAAAGTTTTCTTTTTTATAAACTGTTGGATATGGCAGTGATTGGAAATGAACATTAGGTGTGTATCTCCTTTGGAAGGGATATATGGTGAGGAAGAGATAAATGATGTGTGGACTTCTTTTCTTGCAATTGGATGACAGATTTAATAAAGATTTTGTTTTCAATAGTTAGATTTTATTTTATTTAAAAAATTGTCCATCCTTGCCACCACATCCACATACCTCTCTCTATGTCTCTCTTATTGTCCATCTTTGCCACATCTCTCTCTCTCTCTCTCCCACTCGGACTCAAAGAACTAACTATTTCCTCCCGGGTCCCCTCTCGCCAGCGTGCGTCTGGTGGTTAGCGTAGGTGTTTGGGTGTGGATCTAGCGCGGGTCCATCTCTCTCTCTCTCTCTCTCTCTCTCTCTCTCTCTCAGACACATAGAACTGACTGTTCGCATGTGGTCGTCGGCGCGCTTGGTGGTGTGCGTAAGTGTTTGGGTGTGTGTATCTCGTGAGGGCGTGCCAGGACTTAGTCTAGTCCACAATTTGGGGTTTCAGATTTTGATCCCGGGTGCTGGTTAATACTAATTAAACTGAGTTGTCAGGGAAATCGGTCATGCAAACGACCACTGGTTGTGCATCCATTTGGCTATTAGGCAATTTTTCAAAGGTTGGGGTTCTTTCTTTGGTTGAGTTCATCTGATTCCTTTAGATAGGTGAAAATAATGCAAAAAATTAGAGAGGATAATGCATCAGAGTCTTGCTTTCAATCAGGTTTTTATTCATGACTAAATAGCATAACTGTTGATGATAGAAATAAATAAACAAAAGAGAGATAGAAAGAAGAATGGTAACCCAGCGGTGGTTATATATCACAGCGGCCGGGTCACGGTCTGACTGGATAGACTACCAACAGGCATCTCCTCAAGGTAGGTGATAAAAATGTAAAAGATAGAAAGAAGACTGGCGAATCGCGATGGCCATATCGCAGTGGCCGTGGGTCACATGCAGGCTGGATAAGTGACTGTTAGGTTGAGAGCAGCTTCTCGAGGAGTGACAGTGATGATCAGTCTAAGGCTGAGAGCAGTAGATTGGAAGGGCTTACCAATGTTGAGAGCAATACTCCTGAGAGAGTGGCTGGTGAGTTGCAGAAGAACCCGACATTGTTGTTGTGACGGAGGCAACATTGGAGGAGATAGGTGACCTGGAGGGCTACTGCAGCAGTGCGCTGGTTTTGTTGATTATGTGCGGGGGGTTTGAAGGAAAAGGTCCTCTGTATCTTTATAGAACACTCTGAGCGGTTATCTAAACGTTCAATTCAGTTATGATAAGCGCTCACGTCTTATTTTGAATTCCTCTTTAGAACGTGGGTTGATCAATCATGCGTTGGATTGGGTGCGTGAGCTCAATTGCCCTTGATCCTTCTCACCACGCATCGCACATTTGTATCTTTCTTCATGTGCCACGTGCAACGCTCTTTTCTATCTCTGTGCGCTTCATGTTTTGTGTTTCTATTGGTTTCTTTGTGCACTGTGCACAGTGCTTCTACTAGCCTCTTTGAGCACCATGTGTCAAGCTTCTACTGACCAGTGAAGATGTGTAGATATATGACTAACAATGCCCTTCCTTTGCATCTCCTAGTCTTATGTTAGTTTTGAAGTAACATAAGGAAGGTAATTATGATCTTCACACATGCCATATCTCGGGAAGGGAAAAGATACGATATCCAGTCAAATCGCCCCTTCGGCTATTTAAATCTCGTTCCCCCTTTCTCTAGCTCATTCAATCTTTGAGCTCTGCTATCTCTTCCTCTTCTCCTTATACTACAAGCAAATATTTTCTTCCTTCTTTTGGTACCATGACTTCGATGGTCTTGGATGTAGCCGCCTTGACCGGTCTGCCCCCAGTAGGTGAGTATGTCAGTTTGATTCTATCAATGGATCAAGATGATGTTGTTGATTGTATCCCTTTTCTTGCTCTGAATTGGATCCACCGCCATTGTCCTGGTCCCTCAACTCGACCCTCAAGGCTCTGCTGCGTATTTACATCAGCAATCCGAGATCAACGGCCAAAACCAACATGTGGCTAATGTCTGCTCGTCATTCTTTTGGATTGGTCTATTTTCCCAAACGCATTGAGTTCCTAAGTTAGAACACAGAACCTACAGCTTGAACGCTAACGCTAGAGTGGCTCCGTGGCATGGTGAAAGATGTTGACGTTCTGTGTCATTTGGGTTCTTGCTCTACGAAGGACGGGAGAATATATGTCTTGCTCGAAGACGGCTAGAAGGCCAGAAGAGGAGGAGGCATTGATTCATCCCGGGTGTAGGATGTTTTGGTTATCCCAACCGTGGGCCGCTTTGGAGTCTCCATGGAATGGTCGTAGACCATCATTCTTCAGCCAGTGAGGCTGTGGTATATTTGAAGATGGCCCTAGACCATCTAAGCTGTATTTTGTACTAATGTCCATATGTAACACAGCCTCCGGGCCATTTGTTCCCATTGTATTTTTGACATCTTCGTATTGTCTCTAACAAACCGTTTACACGTCACCTGGAATGGAGTATCCCACATAGTAGGATAATATTTCTTTAAGTATCGATCGTTTATAGTTCTTTTCGTCTGTTGATCAGTCAATTCTAAAATGACATAAGATCCCCCTTGTAGGACCCATTGAACTCTGAATGGTCCTTCCCAGTTTGGTGACCATTTTCCATAGACAGGATCTTCGGTCCCTATTGGCAAAATGGTCTTCCATACCAAGTCCCCCCCTCTGAGAAGGACTTGTATTTTACCCTTTTGTTATAAGTAGGGGCCACTTTCTGCTTCTGGGCCAGAGCTTCTAAGGTTCTAATTCGACAGCCATCTAGGTCTTCTAGCTTAGCTTTCATGGCCTCTATGAATTCGACCGGGGTGAAATTGTTGTGAAATGCTACCCTGAGTGATGGGATCATTACCTCTAGTAGGAGGATTGCATCATGTATGTAGGTCAAAGCAAATGTTGTGGTTCCTATGCTGGTCTTGTAAGATGTACGGTATGCCCAGACCACTTCTAATAACCGTTTATGCCATGATCAAGGCTTGCCTTCGATCATCTTCCTTAGGACGTTCTTTAAAACTTTGTTAGTTGCCTCAACTTGACCATTTGCTTGTACGTAGTAGGGAGTTGAGTTTAGGATCTTGAACCAGTATTCCCTTGCAAACTGGGACACTTGTCCTCCTATGAAGACACTTCCCATATCGGCCGTTATTCTCTCTAGTATTCCAAACCTGTGGATGGTCAATTCTTTGATGAATTCGATCACGTCCATTTGGTCTACCTTCCTCATCGGCCTTGTTTCTACCCGCTTTGTAAAGTAATCGGTCATAACTATAACAAACCCATGCATGCTTGAAGAAATAGGATTGACATTCCTATCAAATCCATGGCCCACCCTTTGAATGGTCACGTCTTTACTATAGGAAAAAGTTCAACTACCGATGTATGTTGAACTGGTATATGCTTTTGACATGGCTCACATCATTTTGCATAATCAATGCAGTCTTTTAGGATGGTTGGACAGAAGTAGCCATGTATTCTGATGAACCATCTCATCTTGGACAAGGCTCTGATCTTTCTTTCTGCCCTACAATTAGGATTCTTGAGGTAGTTAACGACCGAGAACCTCCAATCGTCCTCTTGAAGCTCAAGCACAAATATTTCCTGTTCTTCGGTCCTCCTTGCTATGGATGGAAGGGACCGTTTCTGAACGATTATTGTCATGGAAGTAACACCTTCAGCTATGATCAAGCCAGAAGCTATTTGGGACATCTCGTTGGCCTCTGCGTTATTTGACCGGACACAATCCTGCAATGTGAGTTCATCAAAATCATCAATCAATTGATTGGCTATGGCATAGAAAGGTGTCAACTGCAAACTCAAGCATTTGTATTTGCTTGTCAACTAATTTATGACTAATTGTGAATCCCCTATCAATTTGACGTTCCTAGCCCCTAGTTCGGTCAAGATCTCTATACCGATGATGAGAGCGTCATATTCAGCTTGATTGTTGGTACTTGGATAATCCAACTGGAATGTATGTTCTTGTCATCTTCCTTTTGAAGATATGATGATCATTCCAGCACCGGCCGATTGTTCCGTTCGTGACCCATCAAAGATAAGGGTCCACGGCACAAGATGGGCAGTAAAGAGATCGTATTCTTCTAACCGTTCTTCCTCGAGCGAGCACAATGGATGATCGGCTAGAAAATCGGTCACTACTTGGACATTTACCGCCTTTTGTGGAACATATAAGAAAGTAAATTCTGATAGGGCCAGAATCCATTTCTCTATCCTTACTCTAAGGAACGACCGAGATAACATATATTTAATCATGTTGGTCGGTGCTATCACTAGTACTATTTTAGTGATTAAATAATGTCTTAGTTTCATGACGGCATAATACAGAGATGAACACAAGCTTTCTAAGGCTGAATATCTCGTTTCGGTCAATAGTAAAATTTTACTTAAATAATACACCGCTTGCTCCTGTTTACAACCATTGTCTTAAGCTACGAGAATGCTAATCGATGTTTCTATGGCCAAAATGCATAACTTTAACGACTGTCCTTTCTTTGGGGGAATCAACATGGGCGGTTTTGACAGGCTTTCTTTAATGAGATCAAAAGCCTTCTGATGAGGCTCTTCCCATACAAAGTCCGAATCCAACCGTAGCTTCAACAAAAGTGAAAGCGCAATCATTTTTTCGGCCGATTTAGAAATGAATTTTAAAAGGAAATTCACCTAGCCGAGGAAACTTTGGATTTGCTTCTTGTTCTCATACGGCTTAGCAATAAGAATGTTTTTAGCTTTGTTTCCATCGACTTCTATGCCTCTGATGAACAAGGAAACCCATAAAATTGCATGCTTCCCGAAAGCACACTTTAAAAGATTCATCTTTAGCTTATAGGATCTCATCCTTACAAATATTTTCCTTAGATTAATCAGATGATCTTCCTTCTTTCTGGATTTCACCACAATGTATTCTATGTACACTTCTATGAAGTGACTGATCATGTTGTGGAATATAAGATTCACTGCTCGTTGGTATGTTGCTCCGGCATTCTTCAGATCGAAAGGCATAACCTTCCAGCAAAGGTCCTTATGGCCCTGGGGCATCTGAACGCCGTTTCGGCAACATCTTCTTCAGCAATGAAAATCTGGTTATACCCTGAATGCCCATCCATAAAAGACAAAAACTGAAAGTTCATGTAGAGAATACCTAAAAGGGGGGAGGGGGTGAGGAATTATGGGCCAATTTATAACTTAATTAATTATGCTATTGATTTTAACAATTACGAGGGTGAATTGTAAACAATAGCTTGCATATGGAATTGCAATGTATACAAGGATATGTAAATAAAGGCAAAGCAAGCCAATCAACACATGCAATTTATAGTGGTTCAGCACCCCGACCTACTCCACTCCCTTGAGAAACCACCCACGGGTCTCAAGGATTTCACTATGGTAGGTTTTGTCACTACGGCTAACCTCCAAACCGTATCGGAGAATTTACCGGCCGGCATTCTCCAAGCCAACACGAGATTTCAATGGCTAACCTCCAACCCTCTTAAGGTTTTCACGGCAACCTCAAGTCGTAACAATTTTTAATGGAAATTAAAAACAATAAAGGACTACTTCATCTTGATATACCAATCCGAAGTTCGTCCAGTGTTATGAGCACGAATCCCTATGTTCTTGCTCACGATCCTCGCTCCTTTCTGCCTTGGATGTCGTCGATGAACGCTCGATGGAGACGAGGGCATTACAACCCTAGGTGTGTGTGTGTGTGTTTGTGTGTGTGTGATGATCTAATCTAAACATCACAACAAAGGGGAAAGTCTTGGATCTCAATCCTTCTTCTTCAAATCAATTGGCATAGGATGCCATCACCATATGAATGAGAAGATGGAAAGAGGGAATTCTCTAGCTTAAGGAAGAACTAGAAGCTCTCAGATCTAATCTAGGGCTTAGAGAGAATTCTCGTACGGGCCTTGCCCAAAAATAACCCCCAACACTATTTATAGAGTTGGAAATTTACGCGCCCGCCGGTCGATCGGTGTGATGCACCGGTCGACCGGTGGACTCCCACCGACTCTAAATTCAAATTAACGGTTGGTTAGAAAGATCTACTGATCAACCCCTTGAGCCTTCAGTCAACTAGACATTTCTGTTAGTCGACTGGTAGCGCTCAGGGATTCAAAAACCGCAACAGAGTTTTGAGCGACCGGTGAGCATCCGATCGACCAGGATTAGACCGGATGCTCTTGCCGGTAGACCGGACCACTTGGTCATTGGACCAAACATGTGCAGATCACACAAACCAGTATTGGTCTGCATTGCGACCAGCACTGAGGACGATCAATGGGAGATCGACCGGTGACCCCGCCGGTTGATGGGAGACACTGGCGAGATGTGTATCATGACTCATTTATTATTCTAGAGTGGCCGGCGTGTTAGGCGTGCTATGCCCTTTGGCAGCCAATTGACATACCTCAAGGTGGTGACGACTTTCTTTAAGACATCGTCAAGGGCATCATCCCGTTAAGGACTAACTCCTATGGGCTCAATGCTGTGAGCTTGCTTCTAAGGATATGGTTGATCATTTTGCCACGTGACACACCATCGTCATGCCACCTGTTGATGCCATTCCTACTATCTACCGAATCTAAATCCGACTTCCAAAGGATCTAGTTATTCAGATCAAAATCCAACTCGACAGATATCTAATAGGATAATAATCCGATTCAATTATATGAATTTAAATGTATTTGGGTCCGTATCAAATCTATATTCAACCCATTGATAGCCCTAGTAGGACCTAGGAATATTGAGGTGTGATGAACAAATTTAAGTGACTTCTGGACTGAGGCAAACTGTTTAGCATATTTTTCTTTGTTGGGTGAAGGTAGAAATAGAAGGGACAATCAAGGCTTTTTCTCTTCCTTCTTTTTTTTATTAAATAAAAGACAACTCCAAGGCTTTAATACATTACCAAATGGAACCTTGGATTCTCTTCGCAATCGTTACATTAGATTACCAAACATAAGAACCATCAATCCTAATTAAATATACAAAGAGAGACTCTTCAAAAGTAATTAATCGATAAAATATAGCTATCATAATTATTATTAATGTGTGGCATATGCAATAATGTACGTTGATACACCTCTAGAACATATTAACTGTTTTATTGTCACATTATTTTAAAAACTTAACTCCTAGAATAAACCAAAAAATAATATTATCTTTAAGTATATTAAATACTTTATCGTATTAAAAATTATTTATAAAAAGTTTAAAAATATCTTAGCACTCTCAATAGTATAGATTATATATTATGGATTATACATTTTCGCCATCAAGGTCACTCTCAGCATTACGATTACCACACACACATAACAAGCGCCAACCCTAATTAAATATACAAAGACTCCTGCATATTTAAAACTCTTCACATGTCCCTCATTGCTGCAGTTGAAACATGTCAACGGGCCTCTAACTGCATGCTGAACATATGGTGTTACAGTCGATGCAACTGCTGCTGGAACTGGCCTTGCCTGTCTTTCATCATATCGGTAACGCTTCTCTCCCCTCTACTGGTTAGGTTGGAATCTCCCTCTGTCTGATATGAAATTCTCTCTCTACTGGCTGAATCTCTCGTTGTCTCGCTCCACTCTCCGAGCATATTCCAAAATCTGTGGGTAGGTCTTGAAACTGTGAGATACCACCTTGGACCTGATCGTTGGTCACAAGCCCTTCTAGAACTTTGCAACCATTTCCTCCTCATTAGCGATCACATGCGGTGCGAATCACGATAAGTTGGAAAAATGCCCCACATATTGTGTCACTGTGAGCGATCCATGCTCCAGTTTCAAGAACTCTACCGCTCTTTGACGAAGATAGCTTCTCAGGAAGTACGTCTCAAAAAACTGCCGACGGAACTCCTCCCAGTCCAACATCTCTCCCTGTGTCCTCTACTACAATCTCCCACCAATGTTAAGCCTTTCTCTTCAGCATAAACATCACCAAAATCACTTTCTGATTGGTTGGGCACCCCATTGCCCGAAAGATCTTCTCGACCTCCACCATCCAATCTTGAGCTCTCATAGGCTCCCCTTAGCATCAAAAGATGGTGGCGAAAGATTCTTGAAACGCTCAAGCCACTAAATACCCCCACCACTGCGCTGTGTCATCTAGGTTTACCTCATGTCTGTAATAACCCGACACCCTTAATAGAATAGACCTCCCTAAGTATTTATTTATTTTATTTATAATTATATAATTAT
>JAUPMG010034559.1:0-14524 GCA_031762675.1 Pachysandra terminalis | reverse complement strand
TTGAAGCTTTAAAGGGCTTAATTTAAGCCATTTTCTCCTTATCTTTATTAAACCTTCAAAATAAGATAGATGCATTATTTTATTCTCATTAACATCTCTATAATACTAATAAGCATCAGTAATAACTCTAAAAGTGCAATTGTTAGACACTTATCACATAGCATCCCCTACGCCAGGAGTAGGAGGACATTCGTGTCGACTCATCTCGTCTAGCACAAAAATGCTTACATATATTCATATATGGAACGAGAAAGGTGTTATGACGCCACAATGATAAAATAGTGCACATTCTTGCATAACTAGGGGACGGAGGGATGATTCGTTACCTCCACCGGTCGATGATGATGCGCAGGAGATATGGGGTGAAACCGTAGTAGTAGTCGCCATCTTCGACGGAGCAACAAAGAAGGGAATCTTGTCAAGGTCTAAGTCGACTTGTTCGGCATGTTCTCCTCAAAAATCGGGAGCCGAAATTTCTCCGCAGATGGTCGATTACGACTAGAGGATGGACTAGCCCGATCTAAAGTTTGAGCCTAAAAGATAAACAGACCAGATGAATTCAAAATTCAAGCCGAATGATAAGAAACAAAAATCATTATGAGTGCACATATTTATACACAAACACAAAAGATATAAGAAAAACCATTGAAGGCTTGGTTTTCTTATTGGAAAGTCGTGGAAATTTTAATCTCGAGTACTTGGAAGGAACGGTAACTAATGGCACTCTCATCGCCTTGGTCTTGACAAACGAGTGGTGTTTTACCAAAAACCATACCAAAATTCTATCATCTCCAGAGTACACCCTACGTAAGGACTATCGCCTACCACCATGATGTACTTTCTGGAAGTGTGAAATAACTTGTAGAAGCCTCTCGCGGTGTATACAAAACCTGATACATGTACTTCAATCTCGGGCGTCTGTTCCAAAGGTGGAGTTTGCATAAACCCAAATTGGCGAACAAAGCGCTGGGGATTATAAGATTTGGTGATATAACCCTCATCCCACTCCACTCGTGCTGGAAGACATCCCGGGAGAATACTCATCGCATAAACAATAAAGGAGGATAATACATTGGATCGCTTACTAAAATACACCTTACTCAAGGGAGCCGAATGTTGATATCCAATAGGTGGTACTCCAGGGAATGAAATGAGGTAAGGATGGAATATAAAACATGATATATCATTAACCAAGGAGATGAAGTCAATATTCTTTCCTCGCTTAGCATCGGTCCACAATGCAGCATGAGTATGATTCTCACTATCCATGGGGAGGATATAAGAAGGAGAACCATAGCCTCTAAATCACTCCAATATGAAAAGTTGTAGAAATGGAGCATGAACAAAAGTTTCAATTTTGTACCTGCCACACGAAGAGGCGAAGTCGTCAACCAATAAATCCAATTTGTAGTAGAGTGCCCAAGAACAATGACGCCAAAGGAAATCGCAAGCCTTGTGCCATCCATACCATTATAGCAAAAAAAGGCGACTTTGAACTTTCTCATGTGGAAGACCCTCAAAAATATACCTTGAGAGAAATAATGCGATGAAGGCCTCAAGCATATGGGGAGAATCATACCCTTTACCGATGGTCTCCTCCAGCACGTCATCAACATTTTTCAAAGGCTTTACGTCCTTGATGAAATACCGGACCCAACCATGGAAGGAGGCACGCGTTCCATTTTCTGATTTGCTTGGGCGAGTAGAATACACGAAAGAAAATTTCGCTAAACCTTGCGCTTTTGCCAAATATTTGATAATCTCCAACTCGTCCTCACTAGGGTTGATATTTATTGGGTCTGAATCACCAATTATTTCTAGACGAAGCAACACATGGATATCCTCAAGAGAGGGGGGCGAACTCTCCCCAAGCGGCTATAAAAGTGCGAGTGTCTTTGCTCCAACGACAAATGAGTTGATACATGGCCTTCCGATCCACAAGAATGTCCGACTCGCAACACACTTGCACGGCATCCGCAATACCACATCGATGAATTTTTCACCGAAGCGAAGCGGTCTCCATGATGTCACAACACCATTCACGCCAACTATTTGGGTGACGCGAACCTTGCTTGGAGGATAAGCCTTAGATTCAAAATTCATACGAGGAATGGAAGCCAAAGGAGGACTTATCCCATTTTCGGCAACCGTAGGAGTGAATAGGCATGCTATGATGCTAGGTGGTCCCTTTGGGGGCTTAGGAAGAGGCACATGTCTCCACAAAGTATCATTTATCAACTCGTCGTCCGACCAATCTTCTGGAGGTTCGGGAGGACCATCTTCATTGGAATATTTCAAAGGCTTCACTATACGGGACGATTTGTTCTCGCCATTGCCAAAAACAAATGTGTGTAAAAGAGGAGGAGAAGAAGAGGAAAGACATTCAAGAAGGATTTTCTCCTTTAGAAGATGAGAGGAGAAGCTCTCCAAGGATAAGAATAAGAGGTAAGCTCACTTCCCCCCTTTATTTATAGAAGTGGAGGGAATGAAAATTTCAAATCCCTCCCTTCTCTTTGCTTTGGCGTAAATGCCAAAGGAACACTCCCATAGCATTTTCCCAATTTGTTTTTATTCGACTCTTATTGGATTATGGAACTTGGAAATTATTTTTGAATTTTACTTCTCGAGGGGTCTCCCCAACTTTTGTGGGATGTGGGAGTAACTTTTCAAAAACTCCTACCAAGACCTCATTTTATTTTTGGGACATAGGAGTAATTTTTACAATGTTTCTTCCAAGGCCCCAACTTTTGTGGTACATGGGAGTAATTTTCAAAATGTTTCTTCAAAGACCCTCATTTTATTTTTGGGACATGGGAGTAATTTTTGAAATGTTTCTTCCAAGACCCCAAATTTTGTGGGATGTGGGAGCAACTTTTCAAAAACTCCTACCAAGACCACCATTTTATTTTTTGGACATGGGAGTAATTTTTGAAATGTTTCTTCCAAGACCCCAACTTTTGTGGGATGTGGGAGCAACTTTTCAAAAACTCCTCCCAAGACCTCCCATTTTATTTTTGGGACATGGGAGTAATTTTTGAAATGTTTCTTCCGAGACCCCAACTTTTGTAGGATGTGGGAGCAGCTCTACAAACACTCCTACCAAGACCCCCAATTTATTTTTGGGACATGGAAGTAATTTTCGAAATGTTTCTTCTAACACACCAACTTTTTGGGACATGGAAGTAATTTTCGAAATGTTTCTTCCAAGACCCCAACTTTTGTGAGATGTAGGAGTAGTTTCTAAACACTCCTCCCAAGACCCCAACGTTTATGGGACGTGGGAGAAGTTTCTCAAAAACTCCTCCCAAAATCCCATCGAATTTCTGGACATGAGAGCTGCTTTGAAGTATCTCCCAAGAATCTTGATGAAGAAAATCACTTCCACATCAACACCCGAAAGAAATAATCGGTACATAGGAGCAACACTTGCAAACCTCAATGTGCCCACACCATTAACCTCGAGTTTATCATCGTAGTTAGGGGAACTTGAATGTACATATGAAAAATGTCAAGGACGAAAAGTCCAATGATAAATTGAATCGTGACTGCCATGTGAGCAAAGTCTAATTCATACCCTATCACACCCGGATCCCAATGCCCGAATCCCTAGGTGGGTGGCACGGATCACGAGGTGTGACCTTCGGGTTCCCAACCATGGAACACTGCTCAATAATCAAAAACAAAAATAATCGTCCAAAAAAAACTTATATTAAATCAGAGTGCGGAATAAACTAATTCATGCAATTCAAATGGCTTTAGAAGAGCCTACAACCAAATATCTACTCAACTAGCCTATTACATCAGATCTAAATTTTTAATTAAAAAAAATAAAAAATAAAATAAACTTAAACAGCACCAATCCACTCTATCATCCAATCATCTTAACCTACAACATTAACAGGTTGCGTGAGCTTGGAATGCCCAGTAAGAAGTAAATTATGTCATCCGTTCCCGAGGGATAACGTCAGTCCAAACAACATACAATCATCATGGCATAAAGACAATAACAATAACACTAAACATATTATGCAATCATTCATCATGCCAATTTCACACGAAAGCACTCCACTATCCGGTGATCAGCCGGTTCACAAATCTCCACCAGCACCCCGGTCCACGACCTTACACTCAGTATGTCTCCACATCAATTTATCCCACGTGTACAGCGTGGTTTTGTAGGATTCGCAACCTACCGGCTCAATTCTCGAAGCTATTTCGTAAATTTAGGGATTAACACCCAGGGAGGCCTTCAAAGAGGACGTTTACCCACATACATTTAGGGATTTTATCCCAAGGAGGTCCTCTATCAAAGACAATTACCCATAACAAAAATCCGTAGGATCTCAGGTGATAACACCCTTCAAAAGCTGTCCGGGCGCCCATACACCCGAACAATCCTTAGGTATCCATCACATGAATCCTTTCTGAAGAAATCATGCATAATTAAACACATGCTAGCACAACAAGAAGTATGTATAAGAAATAAACATATTTGAGCAAAAGTAATGTTAGAATCAATCTAATGAGATCAAAATACACATGTCCATGAAATTCAAAGTCAAACAGACCAACTTGGTCATTCTCGGCGAGCTGAGGGGTCGTCGAGTGGGTCTCGGTGTGCCTTCGGTGACCTTTCGGCGAGAGCCGAGAGGATCACCAAGGGTTCTAATGAGTTTTCTGGGTTTTGGGACTCTGTAAGAACGTCAGGCTCGGCGTGGTGTTCTGCGCGCCGAAAGAGTCTTCAGTGTACTATCCATGGTCGCTCGATGTGCCTTTGCGCCTCGAGTGGGTTCTCGGTGACAAATCCAGGGACTTGAAAATCTCTATTTGACACGGCGAGGTGTTCGGCGCACTAAGGAGGCTGCCGAATGAGTTCTGGGTTGATTCGGTGAGGTCTTGGAGTACCGAGAGTACGCCGAAATGGTTTCTGGGTTGATTCGATGAGGTCTCGGCATACCGAGAGTTCGCCGAATTGGTTTCTGGATTGATTCGGCGGGGTGTTCGGCGCACCAAGGAGGTCATCGAACTTCGCAGTTTGGTCAAAAATTCTAATTCACCTAGTTCTTCAACTTTTATCACAAAACAATCTTAAGTAACCCTACTTAATATAATCCCGAACAAAACCTACTAAATAATTCATACACAACAATACTTTTTTTGAAATCCTACTAACATCCTATCAAATTCATACCAAACAACACGAGTTAGCATCAAAATTTCATACAAAGATAATTTTACTTACATGTAATAGAATTAACATAATTCACATGTTAATAACCTCCAAAATCCTAACAGAATTATACAGAAAATGCAACTTACAGATTATGCTAGTTTTTGTGTGTTCTTCCCCTTGCTTCTTCTTCCTCTTCAATCTTAAACCCAGTCACTAACGATTTCTCTCTCTCTCTCTCTCTCTCTCTCTCTCTCTCTCGCTTTTCCTCAGATCTCTTACTCTCTTTCCTCTCAAACAAACACCAATCTATCTTCCTTATGGTTGTACACGTTTCTCTCCCCTTTTACTTTCTTTTATAATTTATCAAATCTGAATCCCACACCCCTTTCTATTTCTTCTTCTATTCTAATTGGTAACCTCCCTTCTTCATGCTAATCCCCAACGTCCTAACCAACCTTTCCTTTTTCAACCAATTAGACATCTTCTATTCTAATTCAAACTAATCTTAGTTACTTGTTTTAATCCAAATCTAATTAGAAACTCTACCTTTTTAGAATAATTCTAATTAGTAAGTGAATTACTAAGACACCCTTATCCCGCACTTAAATCCACAAGTTATCTCCTAAATTAAACCCATTACTTAAGCCCATTAAACTAATTAGATTAGTTGAGTTATTAAGCCCTTTTAAACTAATTAGTCCAACCCAATAACCTAATTAGTGTTCCACACGTCTAACTCAAGTCCAGCCCAATTTAAACTTAATTAATTACAACACACTCCCCCAACTGCCTCATTAACTATATTCTGAACCCAAATTTCATAATTAATTATAAAACATCACTTATTTAATAAATTCCGGGTTAGGGTCATTACATTCCCCGAGTGAGATCCGAGAGAATTATGCAAGCAACGACCCGAACCAGTTCGGAGCAAGTAGAGATAAACATCAATATGGGGTAAAGGTAGCATACTACCATGATGACTCCAGATGTTGTACAAGTCGCAAGGCGACCAATACATATTCAAAGATTATACACAACAGAGCGAATACCAACGAATACTCCACTGTGGGATGCAGAATCCCCATGACGGGAATGCCGAATACTCCATGGTGGGATGCCAAAACCCCATGGCGGGAATGCCGAATGCTCCACAATGGGATGCCGAAGCCCCACAGTGGGAATGCTGAATACTCCATGGTGGGATGCCAACCCCCCATGGCGGGAATGCCGAATAGAGGTGCACCTCACGTTCACCAAAGATATGCATCTCGTAAAACACGTTGATATGAATTCACATCTAAGGCGAGAGACAACCCTAGAAGATGTGAGAAATCAACACATTGATATGAATTCACATCTAAAGGGAGAGACAGCCCCGGACGATGTGAGACACCAACACGTTCATATGAATTCACATCTAAAGGGAGAGACAGCCCTATACGATGTGAAATGTCAATACGTTGGTATGAATTCACATCTAAGGGGAGAGACAAACCTGGATGATGTGAGACGTCAATACGTTGATATAAATTCACATCTAAGGGGAGAGACAGCCCTGGAAGATGTGAAACATTAACACATTGATATGAATTCACATCTAAGGGGAGAGACAACACTGGACGTTGTGAGACGTCAATACATCAATATGAATTTACATCTAAGGGGAAAGACAACCTCAGACGTGGTAAGACATTGACACTCCACGGCGGGATGCCGACATAGAGGTGCACCTCACATTCATACAGTCTTGAAAATGCTAAGGTTCGAGGATCCTGAAAGCACTAAGACGAATAGTCTCGAAAGCACTAAGGTTTGAGAACCTCGAAAGTGCTAAGACTAGACAGTCTTGACAGCTCCAAGGCAAAAACAACTTCTACTACATTTATTCATGATGATTGCCATTGCCTACATTTCAGTGTCATGAGCGTGACATACGAGGGGGATTTAGATGTGAAAGGATCGGACAGGCGTGAGGATCGCCAGCTCCTTGTCATGTCATGAATTACACGCAATATCATGACTCCAATGGAAAATGTGTAATTCATAAATATGACTCGGGATTGGTCCACCTACGAGACTGGGGTAACCGATGCATGTTACCCCAGGTGAGCATTTTAACATTGTTAGAAACAGTTTAACGGATCACTAATCATCGTTATCTCTTTCCTACATGCTATAAATAATGGCTCATTTCCCAAGATTTGGGGTTGGAGAATTTTAACGGGGTTTGACTCCTAAAATGTGGCTCTGCAGCGTGCTCACGAATTTCTAACACCATGACCACTATTTCCCTTAGCCTGACCCGACCCGTTCCAAATGGTCATTTTACTTTACTCTTTTGGTTCTTCTAAAGACGGGTACGATCGCTTGTCGATTTAGGCTTCTGTTGATCAGTAACATTACCGCTGGTCACTCTTTCACAAAATCACCCTTTACAATTATTAAGAATAATATTCAACAAAAACAATCCTCAAATAGAAAACAACGGAAATAAAATATAACTAGTCTCATGTTTCAATCAAAATCCTACTATAACTCAGATCTAATCCTAACTAATATAAATCAATTAAAATCATAAAATCCAATATGTCTTACTACAAAGTCTATTAAAATCATCAAAAAATATTCTAATAGAAACTATGGACTTCATCATCTTCTTGTTCTCCATCTTGATCCTCATAATCCTGTTATCCATCATCTATCGATTTTGAAATTTGTTGCTTAGAAAGCATAAGGTACATTTAGCTTAGTAAATAATCAAATTAAACATCATTTAAGATTGAAGTAGGGACAATGCCACTCTCCAATGGAAATCTATAGACAAAAACAGATTAGTTAGTAAATGCAAATAATGATTTATGAATGATGTACAATGCAATATGATGTGATATAATCATAGTGCAATGAGACATGAATAATGTGATGTACAAGGATGTTGGTTCAATTATTAATGAATGCAATGCATGCTATGCACCTAACAGATATAATCACCATATGTGATATAAATACAATCATATGCTATGCAATATGCATGTTGTTTGGCATTCGATTAGTGTATGTTTACACCCGATCAAACCCCTGCCTAAACAAGATTGAAACCATACCCCGAATACACAACTATAATAGGGGGTTATTCTATGTGCACACCATAGTTTCTAGGGGCCCCAACCTAGAGGGCACAATTTTCTCACTTATTTCCGATCATTGGGACAAATCCCAGGGCTTCACAAATGTGAACTGTTCCTTGTGAACCATATATTAACCAATCTACTAATAGAATTTCACTCTTATAATTCAGATATTGCGCCTCACCAATGTGAACTTCCCCTCACCTATCATCTTACCATAAGTCTTTTGAGATACTTCCCTCACCTTGGGAGTAAACAAAAATTGGTCTATTGGGATAGCTAGTCCCTCAACACATGAAAATAGTCCATCCAGGACTTCCTCAAAAATATTATGATTTTCAGTTCATAATAGCACTCATTATAGCCATAAACTCTAGCAATATTAAGTTATGGAGGTCAAGTTAAGGCATTAGACCCAATCATGGTTATTATGCTAAAATAGGCATATCTTGTGCAAGTGTAGAGAACCGTGCACATTAACTAATCAAACAACTTGGGTATATGAGCAAGTGTACTTTTAGATATAAAAGATGATCATAATGAGTTTAGGATAAAAAACAAGTCCAATCAAAATTTCACCCATTGGTCGGATATAGCAATTCTTTCACAAAAAGGCACATATGCAAAATATTCATAATTTATCATTTCCAACACCACATATGGTCTAATTAGGTCAAATATAACATGCCTACAAAATTCCATGCAAATCAAAGAAATTTCACAAATTTCGGCTGACCTATGGGCAACCGACAAGGATCGGTTGCCTTGGGCGACTAACTATTTTCCCTCGGCTGCTTGGCCAGCGGCCAAAACACATACACATAGTGGGTCGGCTCCCTTTTGGCTGACCGCCCACGAATCGGTTGCTTGGCCAAAGGGGAAAAACAAGCCTAGGACACTCGGTTGGCCTTGCTGCTTGTCGCAAGGCAATTGAATAGCCTAGATTAGGTTGGGCTGACAAAAATGGCTAGCCGATGGTCAACTGACCTACCCAGAAAAGCATCGACTACCCCAAACGGCTAGCCGTTTGGTCAGCAGAAGCTCCGGGACAGCCTAGAACACAATCAATTTATATTTTTAGTCTTCTTTTGGCATTATTTTATCAAAACACACACATTGAAATACAATTCCGAATAAAACCCAATATTTACACCATAATCAAATCATCAATTCTTACCTTGATCTTGCATGTTATTCCAACCCAAAAAAATAGTATCTTTATCATGTTTTCTTATGAAAGAGTAGAAGAAAGAGATGTGTTATATAATACTCACTGAATATGACATATTCACCTAGTTCATATCGAAATTAAGGTTCAATCCGAATACTTAACTCAAATCTTTAATGGTGTTGTTTCTTCTTCCTCTTCAAGCTTGATCTTCTGATGTTCCTTCAATCTCCAAGCTCCTAAAGCTCCACCAATATTCTTCACTCTCTCTCCCTTATCAATTATTAGCCCATATGTCCAAGTCTATGGTTTATATAGTTTTCTGATTTTAGTTTGTTACTCTAGGAGTTCTTATCTTATTTAGATTAGAAGTTAATTATCTACCTTTAGATTAGAATGATTAGTTGCTATGAAATCCTAGCCTTTAATTAAAGTGTTCTAGTTCTAGTCGAACTAATTATTAGTTATCCTTTTAATTATTGAATCCTAACTAGATTAGAACAAATATTAAATCCTATTGATTCTCAACCACTAAATTAGATTAAAAGCTCCTACGAAATCCTAGCCATAGATTATAACGTAAAGAGTTATGATTGTTTGTGAAACACTTAGTTTCGTACCTTGCAACCCACTAATCAAAATCAGTCAAAGTCAAGCCTATAGCTAAATTACTAAAATTTTAAATTAACCCCTATATTTTTATTAATTACAAATTAACCCTATTATTTTATTTGGGCTTATTACAATCTACCCTCCTTAAGAAAATTTCGTTCTTGAAATTCGTTTACCAGATTCGGAAAAGTTGTGCATACTTACCTTGAAATTATTTCTGTAACAACTCAACTCTTGTTGAATTCAAACAGTGCCTTCAATCAATTCATCATCAGTTTCTCTCGAGTAAGCTTGTACCAACATTGCCTCTTATTCTTCCAGCCATTCTGAAATTAGGATGATCAGCAAGTTTGAAAAAAATAAAATAAAAGAATCTGCCACACTTAAGTTTGCAACCAATGTTAGTAATAAACAATCAACACACATAAACTTTTTAAATTCCATCACACATAAAACTTATGGAAAATCATCACATAAAAACTTTTGGAATTTTGATTGAAAACATAAAACTTTAATCTCTGATACCACTTTTGTCACATCCTAAACCTAAAAATCTCAATTGAGTCCTCAAATTTAAAATGTAACTCTCATCCCATATCCCTATGGGAGTGGATACGCAATATTTTACCAAACCATTGAATTAAGTAAGATAATTATAAAATAACGTTATGGAAAATTATATTATTAAGAATAATATTCAACGAAAACAATCTTTAAACAAAAAACAACGGAAATAAGATATAACATGTGTCATGTTTCAATCAAAACCCTATTAACAACTCAAATCTAATCCTAACTAATATAAATCAATTACAATCATAAAATCCAATAAGTCCTGCTACAAAGTCTACTAAAATCATCAAACAATATTCTAATAGAAACTAAGTACTTCATCATCTTCTCGTCCTCCATCTTGATCCTCATAGCCTGCTATCCATCATCTATCGGTCTTGAAATATGTTGCTTAGAAAGCGTAAGCTACACTTAGCTTAGTAAATAATCAAATTAAGCATCATTTAAGATTGAAGTAGGGACAATGCCACTCTCCAATAGAAATCCATAGCCAAAAACAGATTAATTAGTATATGAAAATAATGATATATGAATGATGTACAATGCAATATGATGTGATAAAATGATAGTGCAATGGGACATGAATAATGTGATGTAATGCAAATAAGTTGGTTCAATTATTAATGAATGCAATGCATATTGTGCATCTAATAGATATAATCACCACATGTGGTCTAAATACAATCATATGATATGCATTATGTATGCTGTTTGGAAGTCGATTAGTGTATTTTTACACCCGATCAAACCCCTATGAAAACCATCTCCTGAATACACGGCCAGAATAGGGGGTTATTCTATGTGCGCTGTAATAACATGAACTTTTATAGGGATTAATTCATAATATATTTAAAATATAGAGGTAATTTAAAATTTTAATAATATAGTTACACCTTTGACTTTGACTGCTTGTGATTGGTGGGTTCCACAATGGGAAACTAAACTGCTTCACACACAATCATAACTCTTTAAGTTATAATGTGTAACTACGATATGTTTGGGACATTTAAATCATAATTTAAAAGCTAATAATACTTTAACCTAAAGTAATTAATGAAATAAAACTATAGGTAATGAACAGAGGTCATTTCAGCTTAAATAGAAAATTGAATTAATGGATTAAACTAAAACTAACCAAACATGACCTAGCTCTAATAATTAATTAGTCGGACTTAAGTAAAGTCCAAAAAGATTAAAGCCCACCTAAACTTAAACCCAATTAACTTAATTAAATAAGTAATTTTTGTGCTAATTAAATAATAATAAATCAAGTTCAAGTTATAATACAACTAGGACATTAGACTAAGATTAAAACAACTACATATATTCCTAATACAATTAAAGGACTTAAAATCAATGGCTAGGATTAATTAGGCTAATCTAAAGGTTAAGATTAAAAGTACAAAAACCTAATCTAATTAGGATAAGGTTAGATAATAACAATCATTAACTCACACTAGAACTGAACACCTCCCATCTAAAGGCTATAAATTAACCAATCTAATATAAAGACTAGGATTAGAAACATAATCCTAAACTAACTTTAACTCTAGGATAACTAAGAGACAAGATTAAAAAATATATAAACATAGTCTTGGTCGTCCAAATCATAATCATAAAATCTGAGAAGATAGCTAGAGCTAGAAAGGTGAAGAAGAACAGTTCAGACTTGAACTGGTTGAAGAAAAGGAAGATTTAGCGCGTCGAGCACGGTAAGTAATTTCGATTACTTTATACTTTTGATTTGGATTAGGTGATATGCCATATTCTCTGAATATGACATAGCACTTTGAATTCAACTCAAGCATATTCTGTTTTCATGAAAACTTCATATTTCTAATATTAATCCTTCCAAGCAAGGTAAGTTTTGATTTTGAATGTTTTGATTCATTAGATTAGTTTCGGATTTGAATATAAATATTATTCTCTATTATAGAAAATTGTTAATTATGTGTTTAAATATAAAAATTATGCTTAATATCTGTTTCTGGGCAAACCAGCTGCCGATTCACCCAGTGTGGATCCAGCAGACCAACCAGTGTGCCGGTGGCCTGCCGGAACCCTGCCGAGTCACCCTTTAAGGATCCAGCAGCCCTACCGGCATACCGCTAGCCTACTGGAATCCTGCCGGATCTCCCTTAGTGCTTTGTGACCTTCTGTTTAGGCTACCAGATGGCCAACCGGTGTGTCGGTTGGCCTCCCAGTAGCCATGTTTAATTGCAACTTGGAAAACAAGCCCCTGCCTAGCTTGTCGGATGGCCAGCTTACTGGTGGCTACCCTGACTTATTTTGGAAAACCACACCTTCTGTCTAGGTTGGCGGATGGCCAACCGGTGTGTCGGCTAGCATAAGACCCTGCACCCAGATGAATTTGCCCCTGTCTAGGTTGCCGAATGGCCAACCGGTGTGCCGGTTAGCCTACTGGTCAGCCCAGAGACCTTGACTTAGTTTTGTTTGGACCTACCTCGGCAACCAGTAGACCAGCCGACGTGTCGACCAGCCTGCCGGTCAGCCCAGGTTGGGTTATTTGAATTGATTTGTGTGCTGTATTGATTCCTGAGCATATGTTATTGGTTGAATGATGATTATAATTACTTCATGACTTGAATTGACGATTTACTTAACTGTTTTACAATTGATAATGTTTAAATCACATACCATAATTACTTAAGTTGATTTGATTATCATGATGACTTAGACCATGATTTGAACTTCATATCTTCATACTTAGTATTATTACATTAGTTGTTTTGGATGTAATAACTTAGTATTTTCTGATTATTTTCAGTAATATTAATTTCCTTTAAATCTTATTGAATTTATGTACTTTTGGCTCTTTGATTGACTGCCACTCCCGATCTTGGTTGGGGTGAGAGTCACGGTTCGAACCTAAGGGATTCCATATGAATTACCTTAAGTTTGGGTCGTGACATGCACACCATCATTTTTAGGGGCTCCGACCTAGAAAGTACAATTTCCTCACTTATTTCCGATCATTGGGAAAAATCCCAGGGCTTCACTAATGTGAACTGTTCCTTGTGAACCATACATTAGCCGGTCTACTTACATAATTTCACTCTTATGATTCAGATATTGGGCCTTGATAAGTGTGTAACACTTGCACTTTTAGACTTATTACTTATGTTTATTAGTCTTAGAGCTGTATTTATGTGAATGAATTAATGCATTTTTATGGTTTTGCAGGGTTGCTGATGATGAGGAGAAAATGGGCTTAAATCAAGCCAACTAAAGCCATAATTGGATCAAGTTTCAAAGCCCAAAAGAGGAGAAGATCAAAAGCTCAATTTCCAAGCCAATTACACCTTGAAGAGGGAGGAGGAAACCCAAGAAGAAAGCCCAAGTAGAATCCCAAAAGACTAAGTCAAAGATAAGCCCAGAAAATACGCAGACTGTACTCTGCGATCGAGCGCAGAAGGTTAGGATCGATCGCATTGCGATCGAGCACACCGCATATGCGATCAAGCGCACATGGGTTTTCAGCAGCAGTTCCGTAATTGTCTAGTGTTTGGGTGTGTACATGATTGGTTTCCTTATTCTTTTGGATGAATTTAAAATTGAGAAACTTGTATCATAAGACTCCAGATAGACTGTAGATTAGGAGGAATTTTAATTAGAATTATTTGGATTGAATTCTCTGAGATCTGAGATCAGTTCTTGCTGGTTTTTGGCATTTTGGAGAAGAAGACGAACATGAGCTTATGCTGTTAATGGAGATGGAATTCGACGCATCCATGTTGAAGACTAGCCCATCCATGAGCAGGTAAGTCCCTGTGGAGTATTGATGTAAACTCTAACTTATTATTATGGATTAATCTCATGTTTTCTTAGGTTTTTAATTTAATTGTT
>JAUPMG010034538.1:0-14525 GCA_031762675.1 Pachysandra terminalis | reverse complement strand
AACATCTATTTACGTTGGAACTCATTTTGTGACATGCTAACCAAACACAATCAAGAAACCTTCAAAATGAGTTCCTCGAATGAGTTCTTAGAATGAGTTCCTGATTCCAGAATGGGAGCCAAATGACACCTTATTTATTTGCTTTCAGATTGTTAACCACTCTTTGTTTGATAGACGGAGGATTTCTTTTCTCCTGGACGGTTCAGGAATGGTCCTTGGGATTCATTGACGTACCTCTGATCCGAATGTTTAAAAAATCATCGTGGGTTTTACGAGACAAAAAGATTAACAACTTGTGAAAGTTTGAAATCCAACCAACCACAGGCATTGATGTGAAAGATTAACTTTTAAACAAGTTTAGAGTTCTACAACCAAAACATCTCACCTAATTGCAAACTTCAAATAGTAATCAACTGCAATAGTAAAGAAAAATATAAAAATAACAGTGAACATTTGCACAGAAAAATCTGCCACAAAATTTATGCATCTGTCATCGGAAACTCGAACACAACATCTTTCCCCGAAAGCTTCCTATAAACTCCTGCGAAAGTCTCCAGCTTGTATTCAGTGTTGTTGCGCTCTTTGGGATCCAAGAAAACCTGCCAAAGGCAAAATTAAAAACCAGGCGTGTTATTATGAAGCTGGATGGAAGAAGAGACTACTTTCTTGTTAGTTAAAATGATTTGAATTACCTTCATGATTTTGGACCCATCAATACGGTATCTGACACGCTTCCCAACAATCTCTGCGGGATAGACAATATCCTCCAGCATGGCATCATGCACAGCTGTAAGAGTACGGCTACGGGGGCGTTGGGCAGCAGAGCCCTTCTTCGGTGGCCTCAATATCCTTCGGGTGGCAATCAAAATAACATCCTACAGATGATCATATGGATTAGTGAAAAGCAACAACAATATCACACCACAACCAATAAGATCAATCCAGAAGCTTAAAAGAAAACAAAAATAAGCGCTCATAAAGGAAGAGACAATGTGCTTCATTTGACCATGATATTTATCTTGGGGAAGTGAACACATTGAAACTAATTAGTGGTATCAAAAGCATGAAGCAACAGTCTTGCTTACTCGATGACCAAACTACTATTGTAGAAAAAAGTTGGGACCTAAAGTTTCTTTAAATAAAGTAATAATATCAATTTGTGAAAATAAGTTCACAATGTCAATCAGCAATACCTGAATGTCATAAAAGGCTACATCACTTACCAACATGTAGTATCCTTATCGCTAATAAACAGAACATATTTACAAATCAAAAGGAAGAGAAGAAAATTTCCACCTTGCCACTGAACTTCTTCTCAAGTTCTCTTACAAGCCTAACATGGATTTTGCGGAAAGCTTTCCGCAGTCGGTAGGGAACATGGATAACAACAGCCTTTCGGTTAGCAGCAACATCAATTTGACTGCAGCAATAGACCAAAAAAATGAAAGTCCTTTAGAGCATTGTAATAATCAATTATTAAATTTAAAATGCATGCAACAGTATTCTCACAGTGCAGAATTTATGTAAATATCCTTCAGGTCACTTTTAAGCTCCTGATTGGTATTCTCAAGATCGAACAATGACTGCACAGAACATAATAAGAATCTTGTCATGGAATAGTGTAAGAGACATGGAGTCGACAACACCCAAAAAGCTTCAACCATGATAATAACAATAAAAAATAACCTGCGCAACAGTCTCCTCAAACTCGGTGGGTTCTGCGTCCTTATCTTTCTGGATTTTCCTCCGTGATGTGTACATTTTGATGGACCTGGTTGAAATAGAGCAGAGGTTGATTAGAGGCTATCATCAGACAAGAATATAGACAAAGCACACACAAACACGCACATATATATATATATATATATATATATATATCATATGCCTTATCCCAACTAGTTTGGGTCGGCAACAAGAATCCTGTTCCTCCCAAGGTTTTAAAGACCGGAACCGGTCCCGTCCGGTTCCGGTCCGGACCGGTAGGATCGGCGGGACTGGTCGCCGGACTGCCGGACTGGCGGTATTGGTGGTCGGTGGTCGGATCGACAGACCGGCGGTACCGGACCGGAGGGACCGGTCGTCGGAGTGCCGGAACCGGTCACCGGACCGTCGGTCCATAACCCGACGATACAAAGGCTTGTATCGCGGGTTGGAACCAGACCGGTCCCGTCCTGTCCGGTATCGGCCGATCCTTGAAACCATGGTTCCTCCATCCCAATCTGTCAAAAAACACATCTTCAGTCAAATTACGAGTACGCAAATCCTTTTTTATGGACTCCATCTAAGTTCTTTTGGGCTTTCCTATCGCCCTCCTAGAACCTTCACTGATTTTTCACTCAAGCCTTCTCACAACTGCTTTCGTAGATCTTCACTTCACATACCCAATAAATCTTAACATACTTTCCTTTATCTTATCTCCTAATTGAGACACTCAAACAACCTCGAATATCTTCATTCCTCACCTTATCTTTTTTAGTCTTCACACACATCCATCTCAACATTCTCATCTTTGCAATACATTTAATCACACCCACAACACTTTTCTAACACCCTTGTTTTCCAATATCATAATATTAAACCATCCATATCTATTTTCTGATATAAACATATAAAAAGTGTAATACTAATAATGGTACCCTTGGCAAAATCAAACCCATCCATTACCATTTTCTGATGTTACAAATACATAGAAAATGAGGACTGAAACAATAGCCCCTTGACAAAATCAAACAAGCCATCAATGACTCTTATCACTTATGTTTGTGGCCTAACACACGAGAGTGAAACGTGCATAGTACCTACCAGGATGCTCATTGAGTCAAAGTATACTACCATTTTAGTACAACAACCACATAATACTAACTAAGCACTGCAGAGGAATGCAAGCTCCATTTGCAAATAAATTATAGCATAATATGGCTAACAGCAACCCTTGACCTTACCCCTTCCCAATTAAATAAAAATAATAGAAACAAAGGATATGATAGGCCAAACTCCCGTGAAAGTAACACAAGGCATCAAGACACACGGTTCATTATAAACTCAATTACATAAAAAAAAAATTATTATTACTTGCATCAATTCTTAGATTCATCACCACAAAGAAACCATACTTCTAATTGTATATTTTACATCCATTATAGAGCACCATTTGCACCAGTACCAACATTACCAAAATAGATAGACCCTGGAAATGACCCTATGAAGACTACGTAAGCTATATACTTGAGCTCTTCAATCAACCAAATTGAGTATAAAATAGCTACAACCTCAAATGCATATCTAACGAATTTCCCAAGCTTTAGTAAATCAGATCACTGTGTTTACCATTAGCAGAATACATAATCTGATCTCCTTAGATTCTCTTTTCATACATCAAGCTTCCGTAAATCAGATCAGTGTTCATAAAAAACAACATATTCAGATTCAAGCGTTGCCATTTTGCAGTAGAATAAAAACAATAAAACCCAAACGACAAAACAAATCGCAAAACCACTAACAAAAGTAATCCGATTAATCTCTCTACCGGGATCGTCAATTCCTAGTATGAATTAACATAAACTTCAAAAAGCAATGCACACTAACTCTATAGAATCTGAGTCCTATATTCCTTAATCTCAGACTAAATCACTTGAGTGAAGAAAAACGAAATTCAAGATCTCCAAAAACATAAACACGTATAAATACTCGGTAACAGAGCAAAGAAATCGACTTATTGAAGGAATCTTGTAAAAGATGAAGTGAAAATAATCGAAGATATATGAACAAGCAAACCTGACTGAAATGCGAAGATCGAAGCTCGATCCGATCTGTTGCAAGACGAAACCCTAGAGTTCGGTTTTGCAGTCGAGAAGAAATCCATAGTCACTGCTAACCATTATATATAAGGACGTTTCGACTTTTTTCTTCCTATCTTAACCTCCTAATAGATTCTTATTTCACTTTTTGCCATTCGTGTGTAGTTGGCAGTGGGCCGGGTGATCTGCCCGATCCGATCAGCCTAGATTATTGGTGGGAATCATAATAATATATATATATATATATATATATATAAGTCCAGGCCCAGCTTTATTTTAAGTAACAATTAAATTGGAGGTGGGGTTTGGAGTCTGGACAGTGTAAGGGTCGAAGAATTGGAATTGATGTTAGAAATTGTAATTTTAATTTTAATTTATTTAGAATTGATTTTTTTATGATTGGAAGTCAAAAAATAATTAAAATTTGGATTTTTTTTTTCTTATGAGGAGTGGGGTGACGAGTAAGGAAGATGAAAATGGTATAAAAAATAATTTTTTATTTTTATTTTTATTCTTGCGTTAAAGATAGAGGAGGTAAATCCGACCCAACTAATTGCCACATCCCTTTGAAATCCACATGATAGATAATTGCAATTGAGAGTCTCCCTCCCTATGAATTCGACAGTTTCAAAAATAGCCTACAAATGAATCCCGTGTAATTCAAATTCCAATTCCTTATTGCACTCCTAAATCGAAAATTAGATTTAGAGGCCCCAATTCTAATTGCAGTCCCAATTCCACATTCATTCTACAAACCAATTGGGCCTAAGAGAAATCCCCGTCTATACAGACCTAATAATATTATAAATTCGTACAAACACGAAAGCTCGACTCGCTAAAAGTTAACTCAAAACTCGATTCGACTCGATATTATTCGAAATAACCATTATCATGATTTTCTCTCCAAATAAAAAAAAAAATAAAAAAATCAGATACCATGGGAGAAGAGCTTACATGTCAAAACTCAGAAATGAAGGGAAGAAGAGGATCAAAGATCAACATAGAAGACATAGACCACTGACTGTGTTTTGATTCTTCGATTTTATAAGAACCAGTACCAAGGTTCTCTCTACAAGGAAAAATTCAGATGCCATGGGAGATGAGCTTACAAGTCAAAACCTAGAAAAGAAGGGAAGAAAAGAATCAGAGAACAACATAATTTTATTGGCCTAAGTTGAGACGACGAGTTGGAACGGCCATTGACCAGCTTGACACGTTGAGCTATGTTAATGACGATGGAGGGTTTGCAATGACACGAGACCACAATAAGCCAAAGTTCTCTTTTCTTCCTCTCTCTCTCTCTCTCTCTCTCAAATGCAACAAATTTTTTTTTTTTTTACGGGTCGATTTCGATTACATCGAAACCAGTCGAGTTTCGTAAAACTCGGCCGAGTTTTGAGTTATATATATATACACTTTTAATTGTCCTTCAATAGTCCTTAAATATGTTGGGTTGGAAGGGTTCTTGTAATTTTGGGCTCGATTCAGACTAAAATTAGTTGACCTAACCTCTTTGGGCCCGAATTGAACCCAAGTTCAGTTAAAGTCGAATTGAACCCAAGTTCATTTAGTCCATTTTGGGTTCTTTGAGTTCGGATTGGGATCGGTCTGGTCCAAATATAGAAGTCATGCACATATAAAGAGGATTTTCAATGCGAGATCTGTTGGATATTTTCAAAGTAAGTTTTGGTTTTGTTGTTTTTATGTTGAAAGTGTTTTTTGAAATCTCTTGTTCTACACGGTTGGAACGGGTTGATTGATTGCTTGGTTTCATGGTTCAGATTATCTTTAGTTCGGGTTGACCTTCCAATCTGACACACCTTATGGATTCAAAGGTTGCATCCGATCAGAAATGTGTTAACTGAATAGGTGTCTTTACATGAATTAGATCCTAACAATAAGATCTTGATTACACCTATTAGATGATGAGTGAAAAGGTACATGCCCCCTCAAATTAGAATCCAAACCGTTGGATTAGATCATGCCTATTGGTGAATAGGCACATATCTGTTGGTGAATAGGTACATATCTGTTGGTGAAAAGGCACTTGTAAGTCTATAAATAGATTGTTGATCCAAGCATCAAACATCCAAAATTCAACTCAAATCATATGATTGTGTGTGAGAGATTTTTCAAGACTTTCAATAGTGTTTGGCATCATCAGTCCTTATACATAGTGTCATGTTGTGATTGGACGGTGCACATCCGAGAATCATAACGAATCTTGATCAGAGACTTCATTGTATCCTGAAAATATTTTTTCACTAACCCCTTAGTGCATTCACGATCAGATCATAAGGGAAAAAACTTGTCTGAAAGAAAGCGAGCTAATCGTGCCTTGAAGCTTGTTGATCAACAGTGCAATTTAAATTTTACCTTCATACTTTTGATCTTTCATATTTTTCCAACAAGATCTAAATACACATCTCTTTGTGGCACCCATGTGTTTTCCTTCTTATTTTATGAAGATTTGCCCAAGCCTCGGTAACGTGAGCGATATGAGTCCTCTCTGTAGGCTCAAAAGGGCGGGTGGGCTTAACATTAAAAAGCCCTAGTTATTCAAAAAGGCTATGATGGCAAAAAAGGCTTGGGACATTTTTAACGAAAAGAGTTCACTGTGGGTGGATGTCATGAAGGAGAAATATCTAAGGAACCATAATTTCCTCCATGTCCGATGTAAAGACCATGACTCTGGGGTCTAGAAACATGTATGCTTGGCCTGTGATACTATAATGCGTGGCACCTATTGTTCCATTGCCAATGGAGCTAGTATTGATATTTTTAAAGACAATTGGGTTCTTGGACAAGATACGAATTGGACCCTTCCCCCACTCCCCCAGACATCAATATTACAAAAGTTTCTGATCTTATTGTCCAGAATCTTGGTGAATGGAAGACCCCCCTCTTGAATAGTATATGGCCCAATGATATTGTCCAAACTATTCAGGCTATTTCTATTTATCCGAGAGTTGGTGCTGACCAATCTTTCTGGTCTAAAACTGCCAATGGTGACTATTCAGTTGCCTTGGCTAATAATCTCCTCAACATGACATGCAATTCTCTGAGGCTGATTGGAAAGTTTTTCTTGCTACTTGGCACATTCTTTGCCCCCAAAAAATAAGATTTTTTCTTGTGGAAATGCCTTCTTGATGCAAACATCACCAATGACATGCTTAATAGATGATCGGGTGTTCATGTGGCCCATATGTAATTTAGCAGACGAGGACCCTTCTCACCTGTTCATTAACTGCCCTTTCTCAAGGGCTATTGGCTAATGGCCTTTGGAGGGAGATCCGAGGATGCTGGCCCTACCACATCCTTAAAGGAGTGGATATCACAGTTGCTCCATAAAAGTAACGATTGGACTCATGCTCCTTGCTTGCTAACTGTGCCATAAAAGAAAGTTCTCAAGCCTCACCATTAAGACCCGAGATACATCTACTTGTACTTACTCATCCAATGTAGAGCTCTCTACGGTTCTTTATATAGAAGAAGAAGAGCAAGCATGTCCAAGTTCATCATCTCTCCTTATCTCTCTAAAGACAAGACTCTTTGGCTTCTCCTCAAGACTCCGTGTTTTCTCCCAAAAAAGACTGTTCATCCACCTAACATGAGTGGACCTAACATATACCTCTGAATCGAATCAAACCAAACAGATTTAAAGTAAATTAATCTCTGTGTACATTATATAAATAATATGTTAAATCTCCTTAAATTCTCTTTTCATATATCAAGCTTTCATAAATCAGATAAGTGTTTATATAACAACATTTTCAGATTCAAGTATATAATTATTTTGCAGTAGAATAAATACAATCAAATCCAAACGAAAAAACAAATCACAAAACTAATAACAAAAATAATCCTGTTAATCTCTCCCGGAATCGTCACTTCGTAATATGAATTAGAGGTGGCAATGGGTCAGATCGGGTCGTAATCAGTTTGGTGCTTAAACGGGTTGTGCCAGGTTCGACCCGTTTAGCAACGGGTTAGAAAATCCTCAACCCGAGCCTAACCCGCCAGAAACGGGTCGAACCCGCCAACCCATTTAAAAATTAATTAATTAATTTTTTTAATTTTTTTATTATTCTATTTTTTATTTTTTATTTTAAATTAATAAAATAATAATAGTAAACAGATCACACGGGTTTGGCGGATTGGGTCGGGTTCAACCTGTTTACCAATGAGTCGAGAAAACCTCAACCCGAATCTAACCCATTTAATAAATGGGTCAACCCTGACCCGTTTAGTCGGGTTGGATCGGATCAAGTTGGCAGGTTGGGTCGTGTTTTGCCAACTCTAATATGAATTAACATAAACTTAAAAAGATCAAAATACATATTGACTATAGAATCTGAATCCAGTATTCTTTAATCACAGACACATCCCTTGAGAGGAGAAAAACAAAATTCAAGCTCTCCAAAACTATAAACGAGTTCAAATACTAGGTAAAAGCGCAGAGTAATCGACTTATCGATGGAATCTCGTAAAAGATGAAGTGAAAACACTGGAAGAGATGTGAACAAGCAACCTTGAGTGCTATGCGAAGAACGAAGCTCAGTCCGATCTGTAGCAAGAGGAAACCCTAGAGTTTGGTTTTGCAGTTGAAAAGAAATCAAGAAACCGTTAGTCACTACTAACCATTGTTGATGCGAAAATTGTGTTGCTTGACATGTTCTAAGCCGCTAATTGGGATTGAGTTGCTTAAAAGAGCGTAAATAGTGTAAGCACATAATGACGTTCTCAGTTGTTCCCGCAATGCCCAGAGTTAGATAAGGTCTTGTTCCGCCTAAACCGTCGCGCGGCCGTTCCGACGGCGCTACGCCGATCATCAACAAACGTATATAAAAATGAGGGGAGAGCCAATATAGAATAACACATAATTTTTTACGTGTTTCAGTAATATGCCTAATCTACATATGTCGCCTTGCAGGTCTTTTCCACTATTTAGAATTATAAGGAGTACAATGAACACCCCAATCATACGAGGGTAAAGAAGAAAATAAGAAAGAAAGGAGGGAGAGAAAGAGATAGAGAGATAGAAAGAAAGAGTTGTTTCCTTCGGATACAAGAGGTTTCAAGTATGAGCAAGTAGCCTTCTCTCTCTTCCTTCTAATCATTCGGTTCTCCTCGTCGTCTTGTGATTTCCAGATTTCTAGATTCTCATATCTCTTTTTTTCTTATCCGATTTTCGGTTTCCATCTGTTTTCTTTTGTCTGTGTCTTGTTGTCCTTTTATAGACTTTTTTTTGACTTAGCCTTCAAGTAGACTTGACCATCAAGTGACTTGGCCTTCAAGGAGTAAATGAGAAGATGCTATGTGCCAATGTAGATACTCATATTCTTGACTTGGCCTCCAAGTAGACTTGATCATCAAGTGACTTTGGCCTTCAAGGGGTGAATGAACAGATACAATATGGAAGGTGAGATACATGTAGAAGGTGAGTCACACAAAATTTCTAATGCATGTAAATCTCATAATAGTCGGGTCGGATAGAGTCGGACCAGATCGAACCGAGTTGGACCTGGTCGGATTGTGTCAGAGCGGTTTAGATCGGGTCAAACTGGGTCGAGTGACCCATTAGACCCATGGCCATATGTCAAGTAGGTCAAGCAGGTGACACATGGAGTTTAATTAAGTCACCAGATCATCACCATTAATGTATATAAGGATCTTCCTATCTTGGACTCCTAATAAATTCTTCTTTCACTTTTTAACATTCGTGTGGGGTTAGCAGTGGACCGGGTGAACCGCCTGGTCCGATAAGCCCAGATAATTGATGACTATATATAGGCCCATAAGTTTGGGCCCAGCTTTATTTTAAGTACTGGTGATGCATAAATCGGTAAGTAGGTTAATTTGACAATAGGATGTCAATTACCTAAAATGGTTTGAGCAGGTTCGAAATACCTGTTTACACTGGTCTAAATAAAAAAAAATGACTATTCCAATGTAAGGTTTCCTTATGAGATGTAAATGAGGGCGAGAACAAGGATCAGTCAGAAATGAATATAAAGGTCCACACAAAACTTTAATTCAGAAAGAGAATTCTCAAGACAAAACTCTGTTAATTTCTCAGAGAATGTCAAATGCCCAGAAATCCCCTCCTTCTTTCTGATGTATCAATTACCTTTTTATAACTTCAGATTCATTACTGAACTATTTGCAACGTTTAATTAATGTATACAAGTGCTTTGATTCAAATGATCAAAACCCTTCATTAAAGAATATAACGTTCCAATGAATGTATTAGAAACGCTTGGATTAGTAATGAATATGCCGTAATAAAATTTATGATACGTTACCGTTCTATTTTGATTTAAGCCCTTAAATGCTTCAAGATCTTTGAAGATCTTGATAGGACTTACCCCTCTGGCCCTCCATTCCTGAAAGTCTAATGTTTACTTCCCCTATACTTTAAATGAGTGACTTCGAATTTACTAACTTCGAAGAGTAATGAATTTCAGAGAGTGTTCCCCATATAATTCATAACTTTATGTTTTCATAATGATCGTTTCGAGTAACTATCTCGAAATTTGATTCTACTTTACGTGTATGACTATCCCTTAAAAGTATCATGACTTTGGAATAGTAAACTAGTCATTTCGAGATTTCATCTCAAAATGCCTAACAATGACTTATTTCGAAATACTGCATCAAAATAGTGTTATGCCGATAATCTCATTATATGAGATATGATGACGAATTGACCATCTCGAGGTGGTTAACCTATGGATGACAAATTGGCCCTCTCGAGGTGGCTAACCTAAATATGACGAATTGACCATCTTGAAGTGATTAACCTAAATATGACAAATTGACCCTCTCGAGGTGGTTAACCTATATTGCCCTTTAATGTCTAAGGCAACATAATATTTCGAAAGTTCGCTTTCGAATAAATATTAGTTTGAGTTTTATTTTGAATAGGACTTCGATATATATACTGTTAATTTCGAGATCATTCTCCCTGAATGGGCTTTCCTCGAAATATACTTTCTGATAATATTCAAAATTCTAATTTACACAATTGACCTAGTGTCAAAATATGATTGGATTGAACCAATTTTCAAATTGAATCATCATCATTAGCCCCCTGCGTTTAGAATGTGATATTCATTCACATTGTAAATGCAATATTCATAAGAGACAATTTCTTAATAATCACGTAACATATACGTTTGTGAATATATTTTGTATACTTGATTAATTCGAAGGTTTTCCTTCAAAAATAACACTGGTCTAAAGTCTATCTTATGTAGATCTTTAGAATACTTATGGTTTCGAGATAATTCTCCATATATATATGGATCCTCGAACAAGGATATTTCGAAAGTAAAATTTCGAAAGAATACTGGTCTGAGAGGTTCATCTGAAGTAAATTCTCAAAATATATTGTCTAAGGTCTATCTCAAGTAGATCCTTAGAATACTTTGTCTGTGATCTATCTTATGTAGAATCTTAGAATGTTAAATGCTTTGAAAATCATACTGATTCGAGATAATTCTCCCAACATATGTGGCTAAATACTCCAACATATGTGGGTACTTGAACTCATTTGATTCGAGATAATACTCCCAATAACATATGTAGCAAAATACTCCAACATATACTGGCGTTCGAATGTCTGAGGTATTTCTCAAGTAGATCCTCAGGATATTTGTTTGATTCGAGATAATACTCCCAAAAACATATGTGGCAAAATACTCTAACATATGCGAGCGCTCGAATATCTGAGGTCTATCTCAAGTAGATCCTCAGAATACTGATGTATTTCGAATTGATTCTTCCAACAAATGTAAGCATATACTCTCGACAAATGCGGACATTCGAAAATCTGAGATCCATCTCAAGTAGATCTTCTGAATACATTCTTTAAGGTCTATCTCAAGTGAATCCTTAGCATATTATATTGATTCAAGATAATACTCCCACCATAAATGGGCGCTCGAAACAATGATACTCGTCTGAAGTCCATTACAAGTAGATCTTCAGAATATTTTGTCTAAGGTCTCTCTCAAGTAGATCCTTAGAATACTTATTTGATTCGAGATAATACTCCCAACATATGTGGCTAAATACTCCAACAGGTGTGGGCGCTCGAATTAATATGATTCGAGATAATATTCCCAACATATGTGATCAAATACTCAAACACATGTGGGCACTCGAATGTCTGAGGTCTATCTTGCGTAGCTTCCCAGAATAATATATATTGATTCAAGATAAAAACTCTTAATACAGGTGAGCACTTAAAATAGAACACTTCGAAGGTGAAACTTCAGAGGGATATTGGTTTAAGTCTATCATAAGTAGATCCTTAAAAGTATGATTTCAAATGTTTTCCTTCATAAGGTTTTCTTTAAAATATTGCTAGATTACTTTAACGATTATTTTTTTCTTCAAAGGAATTCTGGTCTAAGGTTTTACTTAGAATATTTACAAATCTTGATAATAACAATGCAATAATCAAATATTGATCTGAGTTCCATCTTAAATAGATCGTCAGAATATTTATTTGAGATAATTCTCCCAACACACATGGGCGCTTGAAGGTCTTGAAGTCTATCTTAAGTGGATCATCAGAATATATATTGATCATTTCGAAAATTGTCCATCAAGGAATGCTGGTCCAAGGTCCATCTTTAGTAGATCCTTAGAATAGTTGATTTCAAGATTCTCTTATATACATAGGCCCTCGAAATATGTTACTTTGAATTCTCCTACCATAAGTAGGCATTTGAAATTCTGAGGTTTTCCTTAGAATATAGAATGTAATTCAAATATTTTCATTTGAAAGTACATTGATCTCTTCGAAGGTAACATTGGTTTAAGGTTTTCCTTAGAATACAGTATGTAATTCAAGCGTTTTCACTTGAATGTTAATTGATCTCTTCGAGAGTTTTCTCTTCGAAGGCAATATCGGTCTAAGGTTTTTCTTAGAATATAAAATATAATTCAAGCGTTTTCACTTGAAAGTACATTGATCTCTTCGAGAGTTTTCTCTTCGAATGCAATATTAGTCTAAAGTTTTTCTTAGAGTATAGAATGTAATTCAAGCGTTTTTACTTGAAAGTACATTGATCTCTTTGAGAGTTTTCTCTTTGAAGGCAAGATGCTACTTCGAATATGATTCTCCTATCATGAGTAGGCATTCGAAGTTCTGAGGTTCATCTCATGTAGATCCTCAGGATACTTGTTTATCTCCTCGAAGACTGTCCTTCAAAGTAATGCTGATCTATGGTCCATCTCAAATAGATCCTTAGAATACTTAATTCGAGTTTATTCTCTCACGTATGTGAGTGTTCGAATATCTGAGGTCCATCTTATGTAGATCCTTAATATGTATATGATTTCGAGTTGATTCTCTCACGTATGTGAGCTTCTCAAATATCTTAGATCCATCTTGTGTAGATCCTTAGAGAAAATATAATTTCGAGTTGATTCTCTCACTTATGTGAGTGTTCGAATATCTGAGGTCCATCTTATGTAGATCCTTAATATGTATATGATTTCGAGTTGATTCTCTCACGTATGTGAGCTTCTCAAATATCTTAGATCCATCTTGTGTAGATCCTTAGAGAAAATATAATTTCGAGTTGATTCTCTCACTTATGTGAGCGCTCGAATATTTGAGGTCCATCTTGTGTAAATCCTCAATATGTATATGATTTTGAGTTGATTCTCTCACGTATGTGAGCTTCTCGAATAATTAAGGTCTATCTTGTGTAGATCCTTAGAGAAAATATAATTTTGAGTTGATTCTCTCACTTATGTGAGCGCTCGAATATCTGAGGTCCATCTTATGTAGATCCTAAAAAAAATATATAATTTCGAGATAATTCTCCCAACACATGTGGGCACTCGAAATATACTGCTTAAAAGGTATACTCCTAACATACGTGGGTTTTCGAAGAAATATTTAGTTTCAAAGGCGTATTCACCTTTGAATACATAATTACATAATTGTATATAGGTTGTAAGCCCCCAATTTCATAGTCAAGCATCTCATATATATAAAAGTAAGATGCAAAAATATTGATTTTGAAAGTTATCAGACCTTCTGAGATAGCAATAGCACATTCCTCATCTGCTTCTTGTAATGACAACTTTTGAGTGTACGCTTGAATATCTATTTGTTTAGACATCGAAAAGCCAATTTCTTTCATGTTCTAACAATGCCATCATTTCCTGATGCATAACTGTCATTCTTTCTAGCATCGCTACGATTCTCTCTTTAGATGACAATGATGCGTTCGAAGTAGAAGGTTTTGCTGGTGCAGTAACAAGTCCAGTTAATGGATCAATTGTGTTGGTCGTAAGATCTACAAGAAGATCCTGAGTCCCAGTAGCATTGATAGTAGGTAATTTTGGGGCCATTTCAGTGATTCTTGGCTGATCTTATATACCAAAAAGAATAGGAAACAATTCAAGTTCCCCAGCGGAGTTGCCAAAAAATGGTGATGCACAAATCGGTAAGTAGGTTAATTTGACAATAGGATGTTAATTACCTAAAATGGTTTGAGCAACACGAGGTTCGAAATACCTGCTTACGCTGGCCTAAATCAAAAAACTGATCATTCCAATGTAAGGTTTCCTTATGAGATGTAAATGAGGGTGAGAACAATGATCAGTTAGGAATGAACAGAAAGGTCAACACTGTAATGACCTGAACCTTTGAAAGTATTTTATTTTCCTAGTTATAATATATGAATAAATTATTGGAGTTAT
>JAUPMG010034527.1:0-14526 GCA_031762675.1 Pachysandra terminalis | reverse complement strand
ATTATTACTAAATCGGATTTAAAGTTTATAATTAATTTTAATAAGACATACCGGTTAATGTTTTGTTAGGATTAAACTCAAAGTATTCTTATTTTCTGTGATTATAAGAATACTGATTATGCAATCGTGCTTATTGGCATGATGATTAAGATGGGTTGGATAGGCCATGCCTAGGGAAGACGGGTTGTACTACAAATTAATTAGTTAGTGTAGGTAGACAGTCCTTGCCTACCGAAGATGGATTATACTAGTCCCTTATGATAATGTAATTTCTAATAGAGAGAGTTTGATAGTTTATGCCTAGAGACAGGTTGTTTTGCAAACCATAGTTTAGAGTAGTGTAGTGCATACAGCTTGTGCCTATCAAAGATAGACTATGATTATTCCTTATTAGGATACCTTTTTGGGACATTGTGTGCGCTTGTAGCCACACAAGTCTGTTTTCAACATTAAACTAAATTCCTAAATTCATGAGCTTAACCATATTCATTAGGTTAGAGGGATCATCAATATTCCACCTTTTTATCCTATTAATTTAGATTCTTTTAATTTAGTTTTTAAAATTAGATCACAAATTTCATTTTCTTTGTCTAATTAATTTACTTAGAATTAATCTGGTAAAAATTACAATCTAATTCCCATTAGTCCTTGAGGTTCGACACCCTCAAAATAGCCCTATCCTAAAAGGATTCATCCAATTGCGAGTGGTTATTATTGCACACATTAGAAACACCCTTGCTGTTCTGAGTTACCTGTATGGGTCTGATCGACCGATTGGGTTGGTTCGGTCGATCGGGTAGTCTAGTCGATCGACCAGTCAGCGACTGAGTGGTCTCGGTCAATGGTTTACCTCTTTCTGTTCTGTGTGACCTATATAGTGCCGATCGACTAGTTGGTTTGGTTTGGTCGACCGAGTAAGCAATTTCTGAGAATTTTAATTGTATGCCATGCATGTTGAATACCTTGTATAGTAATGAGTTATGTGGGATTTTTAATGATATGGTAACACCTCTTTTGCATAATATAAGTGGTGATTGTATTCATGGAATATGTGAAGCATGTGAACATGGGTTTTGGTGAAATGTGTAATTGTGATGAGTATGTGGGTATGGTTGACCATATACTGAGTTCTGAGATGTGATATGTGGCATTGAGGCATATGGATAGGTTCTGGTCTCATCCTTGTGCTCCCAAGAAGCCTCGCTAATATCATGATGACCCCACTGTACCTTCACCAAATGAATAGTCTTAGTACGTAAGATTTGCTTATTCCGGTTCAAGATAGCCACTGGCGACTCAACATATGTAGCATCCTCCTCGATCTGCACCGACTGCCAATTTATGACATGATATGGATTTGGCTCATATTTTTGCAACAAAGAAACATGAAACACGTTGTGAACTACCTATAACTGTGGTGGTAAGGCTAAACGATATGCTACTGTCCCAACTCTGGCCAAAATATGAACAGTCCCACAAAATTTGGAGCTAGCTTCCCCTTGTTGCCGTATCTTATGATGCCACGCTTTGGAGAAACCTTTCAGAAGATACTATCTCCAACAGAAAACTCAAGCACTTTCCTATGCTTATTAGCGTATGACTTCTGACGACTTTGGGCAACCTTCAACCTCTCTCTAATCAGCTTGAACTTCTCTGTAGTTTCCAAAACAACCTCAGGACCCAAAATAGATGACTCACTAGTCTCAGCCCAACACACCGACGATCTTCAAGGTTTGCCATACAAAGCTTCAAATGGTGCTGTCACGCCCCAAATTCCAAGATATAGGATCTCGAGGATTCACAAGGGAATAACCTTCGGATCCAACGTGTGGACACGGATAGCCAATCATAAAACGTAATCACTCTTATGGTTAATCAGAGTTTAAATAGTAAACCAGCGGAATTCTGAATAATTTAAAACCTGTTAACTTAACTAATGCAAGTTAAGCTTCAACTCACATAACAAAGTAAATGTCTAATCTATTACAAGTTCACTACCCACTTGGGGTAAAACCAAAGTCAATAAAAACAAATAAAACCCATTGTATTATTTCAACTATCTGTATCTAAATGAAAACTCCTATCCCGATCAGCATCTCAAACAAACTGATTACCTGTTTCAATATAAGGGTCAGCCAAAATCTCGTAGAGAAATCCAAAGAAATTATAACAACTATCTTTATAGATGTATAACAACACAGGTTAATTCACACAATTTCACCCAACAGATAATACAACAGTCACAATGTATTGACATGCTCATTATCATATTAAATCACACATATTTAATATGTATATCACAAAGAACATTGTAATCCCATTACATTTGAAAATCACACAAATAGTCATATCACATCATAACAATTTGTTCACATGGTGTCACGCCCCAAATTTGAGATATAGGATCTCGAGGATTCCAAGGAGATGACCTTCGGATCTACCACGTGGAAACGAATAACCAGCCACATAATCAACCCAATCCTGGTTGAATCAGAGTCTCAACAAAATAATTAACAGCGGAAGTCTAACATAAGTAAAACCATAGCTCAACTCAATGTATGTCGAGCTAACAACCCACAAATGAAGTAAACATAATCTTTACTACATTTTTTCTCTCCAGGGGTCAAACCAATAAATTAAAAACTGAATAAAGTAAAGTCAAGTAGTCTCAAAAGCAAATCATCTCAAACACAATCTCCCCTCCAGCCAGCCAGGATCAGACGAACTGATTACATATAGAGTTAAGGGTCAGTCGAAGCCTAGTAGAGAAAGCCAATGAAACTACAATAATTATTTCTATACATGCATAACAATACACTTGATTCATGCATTTCAATTCATCATATACTATCATAGTCATATGTATGTTATACATATCATCATACTAAATCTCATACAATCGTATATGTATCACAGTCATCCTATGAAATCTCTATTCACATGGAAACTATACAATATCATGGCATAACAAGTTACCAGTTCACAATCCCATAGTCCCACTATGTCAATACTACCCACATGATCCCATCATGTCTCAACAGAATCTACATGGCCCCACCATGTTCCAACACACACATGGTCCCACCATGCAACACAACAACAAACACAGTTATCATATCAATCACATTGTCTCACTATGTTCGCAAGCAAACACCACATGGTCCCACCATGTTACGGCCAATCAACAACATAAACACATATCACATATCATACACATAGTCTCACTACACTTAGTCACAACCACATGGTCCCACCATGTACGGCCAATCACCATATGGTCCCACCATGCAAAACATACAATTCATTCCTTTAAGGACTTACACTCACAGTATAATGCTACCATTTCATTCCTTTAGAGACTTGCACTCATGGTAAAATGTTACCCTTCCATTCCTTTAGGGACTTGCACCCACGGTAGAATACTACCATCCACAATTCACAAACAAACATAATCACAATACAAACAAGCAAGTATCGCATAACAAACACATAGTACGTTCACAAACAACATCCACATGGTCCCACCATGCTACGGCCACTAACCACATGGTCCCACCATCCTACGACCAACATCCTAAAGGTCCCATCTTGCTATGACCAATGCGACCTAATCACAAGCATAAACAAGTCAAGCAAGTCACAATGATAATGCATCACAGTCACCTCAAACAATGTGTGCTATGCAATGCAAGTGTATGATGCTATCATGAAGTGAGATGAAGTGCAATGCAATGCAGGTGTAATCAGACCTAACCCAATCACGTGCTCAATCCAAGTCACGACCATACAACCCATCCTTCTAGGGACTTGTACCCACATTAGAAACCACCATTCCTATTCATTAAGAGACTTTCACTCACGGTGGAATACACCAGTAACACGCTATTCTTTTAGGGACTTTCACCCATGGAGGTAGCCACATGTACGATTCCTTTAGGGACTTGTACCCACAGTGGAAACACGCCTGTATCATTAACCCATTATTTTAGGGACTTGCACCCACGGAGGAATGCCACCATTATTATTCCTTAAGAGACTTGCACTCACGATGGAATATACCAGTATACTCACATTCTATTTAGGGACTTGCATCCACGGTGGAAGCTCACCTGTAACCAAACCTCTCCTTTAGGAAATTTCACCCACGGTGGAAATACACATGTACAGACCTTTCCTTTAGGGACTCTCACCCACGGTGGAATACACCCATGCCATGCCTTCCTTTTAAGGACTTTCACCTATGGTGGAAGCACACCTATCCATGATCACAATTCAAGTCATTCGATCATTCAAACACAAACAACATTCACATTTATGGATACTCACAGTACCCACATACAACATACGAACCACTCATTATCATAGTCCACATAAGTCAAACCTAAGTCAACATTGGATGCTATAAGCATTATTCACCCAATCAAGTCCTATGTAACAATTTCTAATCATTTTGAACCTATCTTACGGTCTTATAATCATATCCAAATCATTTGAGTCAATATCATCTCATATTCCATTCAAATCAGTCATATATTCCTGAATTTATGACCTTCTCCTATACTTTTTAATATTCGACCAAATCTACTCCTTTTGCACACAAACAACTACATAGGCATGTGTACAACTCATCTAGGGAACTTTTCATAAATTTTGATCCCATTTGGACTTCGATAGATCCTCGGTAGCTGCCGAGGTTCCTATCGAAGGCCATTATGCAGTTTTGACACCTCGTCAGTGTTTAATTCATAACTATTTTTGTACTCATAGGATTGACCTCAAACTTAGACTATTGTGTTCCTAACTGAAAAGGGAAGACAAAATAAAATATAAAATAAATAATCCAACTTTCAGTAGATGCTCGGTGGATGATCTACCGAGGCTCGGTAGAGTTTCCCGAGAGCATGTTTTTCTGGGGATTTTCAGCTTTGACGGTAGTTCGGTGTTTTGGAAATAATTAATTCTATGCTCGTCGGAATCACTTCAAACTTATTGAGTTGTGTTTATAACTCATAGGGGAAGAATTAAAAAATACTAAATAAATTATCTAAGTTTGGAGGAATGCTCGGTGAGACCTTGAAGTCTACTATTTGTTACCCAAAAATTTCCAGAATTCCTAGGGCTTTGTTCTCAACTTCCCATAACCTAAAATTTCACACTTCTTCTCACATCAATCAACAAATACACTAGAAAACATTAATTCCTAATATCACAAACAAAACCTAATAATTAAAAGAGGGTTATACATGTGAGATTCAACACCATTGGATCATGCATTCCAATCTATAGCTATAGCATTGCTAAGATCCGTAAAGGTATTTATCGTAGAAACGAAGGAATCCCTATCTTTTCCTTTATATCTGAATCCTGCAACTTCCAGCAATAGCTGATCACTAAATTTCTCTTTTAGCCTTCTTCTTCTTATTTTTCTTTTCTTTTTCCTCCATAGCCTTTCTTCCTTATCTCATCTTCTCTTGTTCAAACATGCAGAGACTCTCTCTCTCTCTCTCTCTCTCTCTCTCTTGATCGTGTACATCATGCGAGGGAATAGGTTAGGAAACCTCCCCATGCTTACATGTGTCCCTCCATCTCTATCCATAACTTCTCAATTCAAAACAACCTAAGGGAAGGTTTAAGCTACCCTAATGAATCGGTTTATGGTTACCGCCATCCCCTTGTCTTACATGTTCAAATCAAACCCTAACTTCCATAAGGTTTTAGAATAACTCAAGTGACCCCATTGTTTTTAATATTATGCAATGGACCCTATATTTTGTTGTAATTACAATTTCTACTAATTACAATTATTTAGATATACAATCCTATATAATCTTTAACAAAGGATTCATTGGTAATTATAATTAAATTATATTAATTATAATTTAAAGACACGGGTCGCTACACATGGTCCCACCATGATAAATCATAAGGTACACATGATCCCATCATGCATTCAAACCCAATAAACATAGTCCCACTATGCATCAAAACATAACCTACATGATCTCATCATGCACAAACACATGGTGCCACCATGCCACAACAAGTGACCACATAGTCCCACTATGCAAACGAGTAACCACATGGTCCCACCATGCAAAACAAGTAACCACATGGTCCCACCATGTCACAACATAGTTCCCTCCAACACAAACACAAACACAAACACAACCAATCGATACGTGGAAATACGCACAAACATTCACTTCAAGTCAAACACGTGCAATGGTCAATGCAGTATGATATGATGCAAGTATGCATAATGAAATATGGATGATAATGCATATGCAATGCACGGGTAATTATGCCTAACCCAATCACATGCTCTTTCAATCATTCGACCATTCAACCCATTCTTTAAGGGATTTGCACCCACGGTAGAATGCCACCATTCCATTCTTTAAGGGACTTACACCCATTGTAGAATGCTACAATTCCTTTTTCCATCATTCTTTAAGGGACTTTCACCACGCGGTAGAATACACCAGTATACCAAACCAATCCTTAAGGGACTTTCACCACACAGTGGAACACACTAGTACACAGATTTCATTCCTTAAGGGACTTTCACCACACGGTGGAACACACCAGTACACAATTATATATAGTCAATCCCATTAACTTCCAGTGGATACTCCTAGCACCACTCACAAACACACAGTGGATAATCCCAGCATCACTCATAAATACAATTCATTTATCACAATCATTCATACACAGGTACTGGATACTCTCAAAACCACTCACACATCACACAATTAGACATTAGAACCAATCATAAGGTAGACCAGTGGATGCTACAAGCACCACTCAAACAATTCAATTTCCTATATTAACCTTACTAACCATCCCAACCTTATCTTGTAATCCAATCACTATGTCCAAACTATTAAAATCACAATCTCAACATATTACCTTCAGAACTGCCTTGTTTTCCTAAAAATCAAACCCTATCATATACTTTATATCATACGGCCTTAATCATCCTTTTTGCAAACTAACCAACCTCATACACATGTGTAAATCACTTCATAGAAGCGTCCCATAAAATTTGGGATCAAATATGGTTCGGTAGATCCTCGGTATCTACTGAGGTTCCTACCGAAAGTATCGGTAGATGATCTACCGAGGTTCGGTAGATTGTCCCAAGAGCATGTATTTCCTGGGCATTTTTGGTAGATGTCTTGGCATCTACTGAGAGTCCTACCGAGAGCGTAAATTTAGCCCAGAAATTATTTTTCTCGTAGGGCTTCGTGCCCACACTCTCATATACATGTTTTTACACTTCTAAACATCACATATTTAATTCAAATCACCATGTACTTAATCAAAACTCAACCTATCAAATCTAGACTATACATATAGATCATCTTTACTCAAATTATTCAATATTCATGGAATAATTCTGAAAAAACATAATCAATCTATAAGAACTCATAGGAATATCACAAACACATTAAACTTGAATCTAAACATTCTTAATTAGGTAAACATACAAATCAGTAGTAAAGATGTTATTCAATACTCATATACAAAATACTACAAAATCACATTAAAGCTGTTCAGATCATGCATAAGATCATCAAATCATGCAATCCCAACTTATATCTGTAGCATTATTATGATCTATGGATATAACTATCGTAAGATCGATGGAAATCCCTACCTCTTTCTTAAGGTGGGGTACCCAAGAATGTAAGGTGGGGTAGGATTGAAAAAACTTAGTACACAGTTCCCAATTGCTGATAATTCCCCTATTTTTCTAAATATCCAGGATTTTAGAATATGAGTGACCCAGTTTATTATATACAACAAAGATGATTTTTTGTACAATTTGGTCCTCAGTCAAGCTTTTGGATTTAAAGATCCTATTATTTCTTTCTTGCCATAAGTAGTACACTGTAGCACAGAATGCCAGCATCATGATAGAACTAACCACTGATTTACCTTGAAGTGCTCCACACACACCATAGAACATAATCCTTCCAAACCAGCAAACTCCTTAGTCATAATTGCAGACTAGACCTTATTAGAATATGGGCATTCGAGAAACAAATGGTCATGGGACTATTCTTGTCCTCTACACAGATGACAGTAGACACTTCCAATCTCCCCAAACCTTAATAACTTGTCTTGGGTAGATAAGTGATGATGTTTGGCCATACAACATATAAATGAGTGCTTTGGGATGTTTTGAGGAAAACATAACAGCTCATGCCAAGGGACCTTACGAGCTACATATCTTATTTTAGTCCAAGTATACGTAATAGAGTAAATATGATTGACTGAAGGAGACCAAATCACTGGGCCTTTGTCATGATACGAATGTACAGCTATCTGTTCAGTTAGCTACTATAACTCAATCAGAACAAGTAACTGAGCCCAAGGAGGCCTCCACCGACCATTAGAAAGGATGAGATCCACTCTTGCATTCAATGCTAACCCTTCATTATATATTTGTCTACAAGTAGTAGATCCATCTAGACACCCTTAGGATGTCACACATTTTACCACGACCATGTACTTTTGCCATCAACTAAGTGATGAAAGATGAGTTGTCTAGCCAACACCCTTATTGCCAGCACCTTCCTTCAAATCCATGTGCATTTGTGAGTCACTTGAATGGCCCATATGCATTTCCCTTTGAGCAGGTTCTTCTTCACTCAATCTACCCATATAGATCTACTAAGTTGCTCATTCTAAAAACATGATGTTTGAATTAAGAAGATTTCTCTTTTTATTTTATAAGTTTTAGTAATGTATTTGGGGCTAAAAAGTATCACTTCCAAAGTTTTACTAATGTCTAGAAAACTACTGATGTAGTAGAGGTGACCGCGGATGATTACTTAGAAGCACTGGATCGAAATAAGATGCACAACACACACTGTAGCTTCAAAAAGGCATAACTTTTGGAGCTGGTGTCGGGATATAGAGTATAATACCATTTCAGAAATCCCTTGACGACATCTACAAGAATTGTTAGATGCGTTTTGGTCGTTTAAAGTCGTTTAAATCCTCCAAACAGCCTCCAAAGTATTACGAGTTTTAGTAACTTTTGCTTTCTTTTTTTTCTTTTAGGCTTGTTTTTAGCACTTTCCTATTTCCTTTAGGAATGTTCTTCTTTTAGCATTTTCTTATTTCTTTTAAGATTTCTTTTAGCAGTTTTCTATTTCTTTTAGGATTGCTTTTCTTTTAGCAGTTTCCTATTTCTTTTAGGATTACTTTTTAGCAGTTTTCTATTTCTTTTAGGATTGCTTTTTAGCAGTTTCCTGTTTCTTTTAGGACTACTTTTCTTAGATAAGATTTTATTATAAATAGGAAAGTAATTGTAGAGATTTTATAATTGAATATTTTATGAAATTGAATTGAGAAGTTTTCTCTTTTTATTCCTATTGTTCTAAGGTTTTGCCTAAAACCATAGAAACTTTATAAGGTTGTGTGTTCTGAGCTGGATTCATCAACTCTCTTCTTCTTTTCCCTACATCAGTTGGTATCAGAGCTAGCGTCGATATGCCACCTCACAAACATGGTGGGTGAGATGCTCTTTTCGAAGAAGTTTACTAGCGTGATGTTGTAGGAAGACTCACACGATAGATTGAGATCCTAACGCAGTAGATGGCCGCTCTGAACGAGCATTAGAACATGGAGCCGGATACGGAATCCAAAAATCCTTTTACTAAAGTTGACCCGACGAGGAGAAACGATTTTAATTCAAGACGTTGGGAATCTGGATTGAAGGTTGATATGCGTGGTTTCAATGGCGATATGCAACCGAAAGATTTCCTGGATTGGATTAATACTGTGGAAGAGATTCTCGATTCAAGGAGGTTCCCAATGATAGACGGGTTCCTTTAGTGACTTCTAAATTTCGAGGACGTGCTTCTGCTTGGTGGCAGCAGTCCAAAGTTATCCGATCCAGACAGGGTAAGGGCAAGATCAGTTCATGGGAAAAGCTCAAGAAGTACATGCGCCAAGCTTTTCTACCTCATAACTACATGAGAGTTCTGTATCAACGTTTGCAGAACCTACGCCAAGGGGCGAGATCTGTAGACAATTACACCAATGATTTCTATCAATTGGTGTCCCGCAATGACCTAGCCGAATCTGAAGAACAACTTGTATCTAGGTATATTGGAGGTTTGCGTCAATAATTCCAAGATACCTCGAATTTATTTGGTCTATTTTCTGTTTCTGAAGCACATGCTAGAGCTCTTCATCTTGAGAAGCAGATGTGTCGAAGGGGTGGTATTGCATGAGTCTTTAACCCTACTTTTGGACCCAACAGTAGGGAAACTATGCAGACAAATTGTAACGTACAACCCACAGGAGGACCTTTGATGCAGTCAGTCAACAACAACAAATTAGTCAATAGCGTGGGAATAAAGTGTTTCAAGTGTGAAGAACCAAGACATCGAGCGAATGAATGCAGAAAAAGTGATAGACCTGGTAAAGGGTTGTTCATGGAAAGTAAGGAATTTGATGAGGAACCAGAAGACGAACCTGAGCCGGATGCTATATTCGATGAAGAGAGCCCTCTAGAAGAGTATGTTCAGGGTGATCAAGGGTCCGTTCTGGTGATCTGGAGAATCTGTCTCACTCCAAAGGAGACAGGCAACGACAGATGGCTTCTTCACAACATCTTTCACTCCACCTGCACCATTGGCGGTAAAGTCTACCAAACCGTTATTGATTCGGGCAGTTGTGAGAACGTAGTGGTAGAAGAAGTTGTCCAAGAGCTGAAGTTGGAGACCACAAATTTATGATGAATTTTCTGAAAATGGGTATTTGATTGTTTGTAAAAACTCAAGTCCTAGGTTGAAAAAATATTATGCCAAGGTTATTGATTTTATTAGGGTAGGCTCAATACTTCAATTACTTTCAACCAATTTATGACAATTCCAAAACTTGGAAAGTTTTGATAATTTTAGAATATTACAAAGGATGGATACTTCAAGGAAGAGACTTGATGAATATTATCAATTCTTCGTGAAGTTTAGCATATATGAAGAACACATATTCAAAAGAATCAAAGCGCATGTAAAAACTCGAGGACGGGTTTGTCCAACAAAGGGAGAATGATGCAGAATGATATTATGGGGATACTTCCGATGATGATGTTGCGAATTTGAGGGTGAATTCTCTCCCACCTGGGGAGAATGATATAGTAGAGGTGATCGCGGATGATTACTTAGAAGCGTTAGATTGAAATAAGATGCACCGCGCGCACTGTATCTTCAAATGGTCATAACTTCTGGTGCCAGTGTCAGAATTAGGATTGTAATACCATTTCGGAAAGAAATTGACGATATCTACAAGAGTTGTGAGATGCATTTTGGCTATTTCAAGTTATTTAGATTTTCCAAATGGCCTCCAAAGTATTACTAGATTCTTTTGCTTTCCTATTTCTTTAAGGCTTGTTTTTAGCACTTTCCTACTTCTTTTAGGAATGCTTTTCTTTTAGCAGTTTCTTATTTTTTTAAGATTGCTTTTAACAGTCTTCTATTTCTTTTAGGATTGCTTTTCTTTTAAGCAGTTTCCTGCTTCTTTTAGGATTGATTTTTAGCAATTTTTTATTTCTTTTAGGATTACGTTTTAGCAGTTTCCTATTTCTTTTACGACTGCTTTTCTTAGATAGGATTTTCTTATAAATAGGGAAGTGATTGTAGAGATTTTATTATTGAATATTTTATGAAATTAACTTGGGAAATAACTCAATTTCTTTTATTGTGCTTAGAGGAAAAGCTACCTATTTTAGATTAATTAAGTTGGTTTTCCTAACTGGAAGGGTTATCTTGTATTCTTTTTGTTTTTCCTTCAAAAAGGATTTACTAGAAAAAAATCTTATTAAGACAGGTGAAACCACTTGAACTGGTTTTCACTTGCTCTAGTGCCAAAGGTTGCTTTATTTTCATTGAAGAATTTAAAGAAAGAAGCAAAACAAAAATAAAAGAAAATCTATATTTTGGGGCTTAATGTCATTTAAATGGAGGAACCTTAAAGCATCAATTAATACAAACCAAAATTAAACTCATTCAAGTGTTGCACCATAAAATTTCCTTGGACTGTGATTGAATGGTAAAGGATCTTAAGCCCCAAACCTAAACTCTCTTTCTCTCTGAAAAAAAAAAGAGGACTTTTTTTATTTTTGAAAGTTTTTAAGGTAAATTAGATCAAATTTGGAGAAACGGTCACGTTGTCCCTTTTCTTTGGGTCAGAAGGGGAATAGATTATCTATAAGTGACATGGGATGTAGTGGGCACCACTCTTTTATTTATATCCTACTTAGATTAGGTTATTGATTTAGTAAGACTTATCTTTTAATTTTTAGGATTGCTTTATTTGAGTCATATTAGGTCTTTTAGTTATTGTAGGAATTTGACTTCTATTTGCTTACTATATGTTGGAGTACCAATTTTAAAAGGTTTCTACCTTGATTTAGGATTTTAGAGTCTATAAAAAGAGTGTATATGTCACATCCCAAATCAAAAACCGCTGATCTTGATGAGTGATACGAATCTCGATGTGTGACTCCCTATATACAGCAACTATAAATGCTCAAACACAATAATATTTAAGATAAATCCATATCATTGCCCCAAACCAGTGGAAGCCTTTAAACACAAATTAAATGATAACAAACCCCTTCATTCAAACCAAGGAAGTCGAACCAAATCTAAAATAAGTTCCTACTCTAGGAAATAAATAACATAAATAAATGATAAAATCCAGATTGAGTCCAAACATCTTATCAAACTCATGCCACCTTCAGAATAGTCTTAATGCTGTTTTCCTAAAATATTTTAGGATAAAATACATGAAATTGCGAAAGCCAGTATAGTGTGCATGCCTTGAAACCTAATGATGATCACACACCATTGTCCAAAATAGAGATTAATCCCAATGATGATCACACACCATTGCCCAAAATAGAGATAAATCACATATCTCCCAATATAAATTAAACTAATTCATATTCATGTAAAACCCATGTTAATTATCAACAAGAGTCAAACAGGTCCAAACAACCAACCCAGGTCATGTAACAACCAATCAAGGCTCCCAGATAATTAAATAAATTAAATAATAATTATTTGTAAATTCATCTGTTGGTCGATAGGTCCTCGGTGGACTGGTCAGTCCACCAACTAAGGAAAAAATGGGGCAAATAACACTGCTCTAGTTCCAAGTACACACATAGGTTCATTGTGAAACAAAATAAAAATGAAAACTCAGTCTTATTCGATTGGTGGGCAGGTCAGTTCATTGGCCCACCCTTCGGTAGCAAAACCCGAGAAGAGGGTGTTCTTCAGTAGGCACTGGTCAGTCCACCGACCTGGCCACCATCGATACGAACAGATTCTAGATCAACACTAAATATCCTAATGCTTTTCAATTATTTCTGAAGTTCAGCCTATATGCCATGCATGATAACATATAAATACATAAAATCTATGCATAAAACAACCACAAAGCATGATATAAACCCTAGATCACATCCACTTCATGAAGCTTGCATATAAACTCATATAAACATAAGAACACACAGTGTAGCATGCTCAACACCATATACCATCACATATATGCATTAAATTATGAAAGAAGCAAGCTCTCATCATTAGATCATGATATAATCATAGGATCACAACACCAATAACAAATCATACCATAAACACCCTTATAATAGGCATTACCATAGATCTGCAAACACTCATCAAGGATCCACAATTTTACATCACATCAATAGGGATACATGCTCTCACTCCCATAAATATATCAAACATCACCCCAAACACGGTTAAGAATTTTTGTATAGATTAAAAACAAGGAAATTATACTTATCCCATAATTATCTGAGTTTTCTGAATTTCTCGCACTTGATCCTATCCTTTTCTCTTTTCTTCTTCTTCTTCTTCTTCTTCTTCTTCTTCTTCTTCTTAGGGTTTCTAGAGTACCACAACTATTCTCCTATGATCTCCACGACTTTTTGTGTATTATGATGTTTAGAAACCCTACTTATCATTATATATATAGAGATATATATATATATATATATATATATATTTTAAGCTTTTAGGTCTAATTAGGCTCCTTAGTTGACTAGGACTTAGTTGTAAATTTGTCCAAGGTGGCTTTATTCGAGGTGACCTTGTTCAGGGCGACCTTGTTCGAGATGACTCTCTCTGGTGTCACTTTCTCCGAGGTGACTTTATCCAATGTGACTTTCTCTTAGGTGACTTTCTCCGAGGTAACGTTTTATAGGGTGACTTTGTCATAAGCATTTTTTCCATATTCCTACAACAAGGAGTGGTAACGAATACAATAACATAAAGAATATTACAAATGTGATCAATAGAATCATGGAACATTTAAATGGCCATGATAATCAACTTAAAAACTTGGAAGTTAAGTTAGAGAATTCAATTGGTTATCTCAAACAAGATATGAGGAATGGTGTTAAACACAGTGCCTCATATTCACTAATCTTTAGATCCATGGGGGACAAACCCTTGTGGTGGTGTGTGTGTGGGG
>JAUPMG010034516.1:0-14526 GCA_031762675.1 Pachysandra terminalis | reverse complement strand
ATGTGTTGTGTGTGAATATTGCTACTATTATGAACATGATGATTAAATGAATTGTGTGCATACCTTTCATTCATAAGAGGAGTATCGATATCTATATATATCCTTATGTGCATTATATTAATTTCAATCATGAGAATGTATCTCATGTGTTTGCTTGATGAATATGATGTGTGTGAGCATGATATACTATGATGTGTGAATTGAATTTAGCAATAGGGTATTAATCTACTTATGGGCATTGTGACTTTGATTAATTCCAATGAGTTTGACTTGATACTTGGATTCCTAATGTGGAATAACTAGATATAATTTCTAGTTGAGGTTACAGTGGAATCTCTTGCAGACTATCCGTGTGTATGATTGAGGTGACACTAGAAACTTCTCTTGGATTGTGTGTGAGGATATGTTGTTCATGATGGGATTGTCATTTTGTTTTCACCCAAGGTGAGAGGTGATCCTTGTATTGGCATCTCAAGAGATTTGTGGTAAGATGATTGGTGAGGGAGTGCACTTCCCAATATGCCGAATCATATTAGTGAAGTTTGTTAGTACATTGGGTAATATATGTTCACAAGGGAGAGTTCATAGGTGATGCTCTGGGATACGTCTCCGTGATAAAAAAAATAAGGCGTGAGGATTGTGCTCACTTTCTCGGATGAAGCTCTAGAAACTGCGATGTACACGTTGAATAATTTCCTATTCATGGCCGTGTATGCGGGGGATAGTTCATGATGACATATCGAATAGACCGTGAGTGGATTAAGTGTGGACATACGTCATTCGAAGGTCAAACAGTATTCATTGCATTCCATATTCTTGTGCATTTTATTGTGTGATTATATTATATATGATGCACATTGACTTGCATGTTATCATATAGAGTTAGGCATATTAGTATAGTTGACCAAGTTGTGTGAACTAACAGTCATGAGACAAAACCAAGTGAGATGGGAGAGAACTACATTATGTGGTTTGTGTGTGTGTGTGTGTATGTGTATTGCTTTTATCTATGAGATATTACTCATTATTTTTTAAAATATTATATTATATTATTTATTTTCTCGTAACATGTGTTTTTGAGTAAATACCCTGATTTGAAGAGCTTACTCATCCGAGCCTTTAGCTTATGTTGTTGTTTATTAATATTTTTCAAATATTGGATGAATTAATATCGAAGAGAGAAGCTATATGGGAAACAAGAGAGTAGAGGTCATATGTTAGAATTTTTAGATTAGATTTAGTTGATATATAAACAGATTGTATAATTTATTACTAAATTATTAGAACTAATGTTATAGCTTTCGCTTATTTTCTATATTGCTTATCCACTCTCATTGTGTTGGGGTGATAGTTGCATTGTCCAATCTTTTGGGTATCCCAAGGATCTCTCTAGGTTTGGGATGTGACATTGGTAGAAGTCATGAGCTAGCTTCTGACAAGGGTCAGGGGAGTAGACAATTACTCGGTCAGTCGGATCATCATTCAAAGAAAAGTGTTGAGGAATTGAGATAGCCTAGGTCAGCCCGAATTGACGAGCTCAAAAATGAAGGAAGTAAATCTCAACCCCACATTTCTAGTTTCATTCGAGACCCCCACTCATAGCACCACCATAGGGAAGGTTCCGATATAACAGATAGCTGGCCCAAAGCATATCCTTGCTCACGACCGCCTTAACCCCCTCAGTAATATAGAAGTCTCGGTTGGATAGTCACTCTCGGCCATCCGGACAAATGAGGAAGGACTGGAACAAGGTATCATCACAGTTAGACCCAAGACTGGAGAAAAAGTAGAAGCAATAATCAAATGAAGCTTTGCTTAAAATAAAATTTAGCCATCGATGGCCTAAGTATTGAAGACCAGAGAGGGGTGGAATTATACACTGGCAAAGGTAGAAGGGAAGTACAGATAAAACCACCATTGAAGAAGCCTTAGATTCCCCTTGAAAGATGCAAGTCCTTTCACAGACAACTCAAATACACTTCTATACAAGGACGAAAGCATCAAAGGAGTAAGGACAAATTTATGACCCGCTACCAAGGCGACGGCTAGGGAGCTATATCCTTTAATCATCTGACCAAAAGCAACGCACAGGAGATGTCGACAAAGCAACGTGAGAAGGAAGGAGCAGTGCTCTTGAATGATCACCCGATCGGTCGACTTCCTCTCTTTCAAAATGAAGATCGCTTAAGCAACATGGGCATGTTGGTTATCAAAAGAAATATCATTTTGGTCCATGAATAGGATTATACTGACAAACTCACCTTCTAGAGGCAGACCGGTAAGGGCGGTAACTTCCATAACCTTTGGGGTCATAGGGCCACAAGGAAAATGAAATGTATTACTGGACTGATTCCAAAAGCAGGCGGTCGTTGTCAAGAGATTGTTGTCCATGGTCACCTCAAAGCGGGAATAATGAATTAATTCGTAAATCCCGGACTTCAGAGTAAACCAGAGCCAAACGATCAACCCATTCATTCCAGGCCTTGTTTATCCTCGGCTAGGAGTGGATGGATCGGCCGGCAGTCCAAACTGCCAATCGTGACCATCAGTGGACAACAAGAGTTTGTCCCCAACTGCTCTAGGGTGAAATAAGTTAAGATAATGTACAAGGGAAGGGCAGAAAGTCTGGTCAAAAGCAGAGCCTAAAACCATGGAAGTAGAAGAAGGAAATGTTTCAGTGAGTACCTAACCTTAGATATGATTGCCTTCGGTGGCCAAGATGGTCAAGAGACTGAGGGAAGACGGACTGGGAGCAGCAGCGTTAAAGGATCTCTTGACTTTCATAGACAAGATCAAAGATTCGAAGAAGGAATAATGAGTTCAACAATGGAGATAAAAGAAGAAGACTCATGGAAAAAAAAGAGAATGAGAATCTGGAGCAGATTACGAGATCAAATGAGAAGTTAAGGAAGATCAGATCAGTGAGCTGAAAATTTGATTTGACTTAAGTCCTTTTTCTTTCCTTCGCAAGAAATTGCATGTGTGCAATCATTCAATTACCTTCCTCACGTCTCTTCAGATCGACAGAAGGTTAAGAGACGTCAGAAAGATAGGGGGCAATATTTCGTACAAATATTTGTATATCTTCAATAGCCAATGGAGAGATGACGCATGGAGAAGAGGATCATAAGCAAGTGAAGCTCACTCGCCAGTCCAAGTGTGCAGGCAACAGAGAACATGGGTTCGATCAGCCCACGATCGAATACAAAATTTGAATAAAAAAGAAGGACCGGTTATCACAACCAAATTGAACGGTTAGATAACTGATCGAGGAAAGTCTATAAATACACAAAGAGGACCAGTTTCTCAGACCTTCAACAACAACACAAAACCAGTGCAACGCTGTTCAGACCCCACGGTCGTTTATATCCCCTTTCGTTGCTTCCATTGCAACATTGGTGCTTGATCCTTCTCTTGCTCACCAACTACTTTCTCCGTGGAGTCTTGCTCTCAACTTTGGATGCTCTTCCAGCCTGCATGTGGTTCACGGCCGCTGGAACTAGCCCCTTCGTTCACCAATCAATCCGATTAAAATCTGTTGCTCTCAGCCTCAGACCGATCTCCGCTGTAACCCCTTGAGAAGCTGCTCTCAATCCAAACGAGCGTTAATCCAGCCTGCCAGTGGATCACGGCCGCTGAGATAACCACTGTTGGTTCATCAGTCTTCTTTCTAGCTTTTTCGATTTTGTTTCTTTTGTTATAAACAGTTGATGTCTCTGATATTTAATCATGAATAAATTCCCGATTAAAAGCAAGGTCTTTGGTGTTCTATTCTAACTCTCATTTCTAATTGGCATTATATTTACATTATCTGAAGGATCAGATGAACTCATAGCAAAGGAAGAACCCCACGGATGAACATCTGGTGGCCGATCACACGACCGATTGTTTAACGAACTTGGTTTAGTCAGTGTGGATCAGTGCCTGTGGTCAAAGGCTGAACCCCTACTCTCGGACTAGACTAAGTCCTGCACATCTGTGCACATCAGACTCACACACTTACCAAGACACCATGTGCCGAGCATGAGCCGCGGAGGGCCGACCAGAGGAATTCGATGGGAACAAGGATGTAATATATTGATGTGCATCATCATGTTCCCTTCCATTACTGAAACACGTGAGGTCCCAATATTTTTTAATTTTTTTCTAACAAAATTACTTATTGATATCTGAAAGATGATAAGCAACACTTTTTTCTCTTCTTCAATCTTCTTATTTTCTTCTCAAGAATGATGTTATAGCTTTACTATCCAAATGTAGCTTGTCGTGAATGAAATTCTCAACATAAAATCACATCTATTTATATTTAATAATGTAATTATTTAAATGTTTTATTGACTTCTATTTAATATATATTTTACTGGGACCCAAGTTCTTGTAATTCTTTTAATAATATTTAGATTAAATATTATTAATATTTTAATAAATATGATAGTTTATACATTATTAGAGAAAGCTTATACAAACTCTTCCAAGTGTGTGCAAGGACAGTAATGTTAGTAATGTTCATACATCTCATTTTTTTTTAAAAAGTTTATATGCGACTTGTTTATTGAAATTAATTGTTCAAATTAGGTAGGACAATTTCAAAAATCATGCTACTACTAATTATTTTAGGAATAACTGTCTTAGTAAGATTGTTTTAGGTTACCTCACCTATAATTTTGTGAGATGTTTGCACCTATATTAAATGTGAATCCGGCAATAAAAGGTTCTGTGAACATTTACTTTGTCTGCCCCATCCAAGCAATACATGGATTTCACTACAATGGAGTCTACTTGCAACTTTATTTTAGCAACCAAACACTCATCTGGCTGAGTCATCTTCTTACCAGTTGAGGCTATAATATTCTTTATGAGACAATTAACATGTTTGTTCTAAACACTACAAAACATCCGATCAACTACTAGCCATTAGGATATAACTCTTTTGGTTGATCTTTTGCATAGAGAACTTGTAAGGAACAGGTGAAACTCTGGTCCAGATCCAGGCATGTGCACCAAATGTATCAGTATTCGGTTGATAGACTACTCTCACAGGCCTTCTCAACTGGTTTCATAGATTTCCTCTTGAAAGAAAGAAATCAGTCAGGCATGCTTTTCTCTTTATTTTGTTCAAGATATTGAAGCTAGCAAACCAGGTTGATTAAAAAGTAGTTGGAAGTTGCATGGAGTGGGGGACTGATGTTATACAGCAAGCAATGCCCGAAAGACTACTTTGTAGAACTTCAGTGAAACGCTGTTGGTCATTTTTTTCTCCATAGATCCTCCTCTTTAACTCACCAGAAATCTCCACAACTGCAAGCTCCATTCCTTATATGATGAAATCAATTTGCATCCCTTACAGTTATTATTCTATTTGTGATCATAGAAATGAATTTTATGGTGGAGTGGCAGTCCCCACAAACTCGTAAATTCTTAGTAACGAAAATGGGCTTACTGGGGCTCAGAATCACAATCGCAAATGCGATAGCCAGCTTCTCACTGTGATAAAGGAGAATTCGCTCCTTCTCCTCCTACTCAACATCTTGAAGCACAAAACTAGACTCCATATGACAAACCAACTTCTTCATCTCCACTAGCAATTCCTCTAATTTCTTATTTATCTGTTCCCATTGTGGATGAGACCGATCTCCACCAACAAATGCATGAACCTTCCCATTTAACTCTACCCAACTGCATCCAGGACTTTTCTTTAATCCCCAGTCCCTCTGCATGATTCTAACATGTGCTGCATCACTCCATCTTCCGCCCTTTGTGCACATGTCAATGAGTGCATTCCCAATGGGGGTGTCTGATGCAACCATGGTTGCAGCGCCCATGTTTTAGAGCAGCTAAATGGGCACAAGCTAGCAGAACACCTACTATGGTAGCCTGATCTGGATCAATTCCTGATAGTTTCATCTTGCGAAAAATAAGCAAAGCTTCTTCTGCATTACCATTCTGAACGCATCCTGAGATGATAGCACTGTAAGTAACTGTATCTCTTAACTCCATCTCATCAAAGAATTTCATCGCATCATCAATACTCCCACACTTCGCATACATTGAAAGAAGTGTGCTTGCTACCATTATGTCTAAAAGAAATCCTAACTTAATCACATAACCGTGTATCCATCTCCCCTTATTCTCATCGATCAGCTTTGCACAAGCTCGAAGAACATTCCCAAGAGTAATTGCTGATGGATTCAGGGCATCATTGAGAAGCATTTGGTAGAACAATCCCAATGCCTCTCTCATGTGATCACATAGAACATGCGCTCCAATCAAGGCACTCCAAGTTACTTCATTCCTGGAACCCATGTTACTGAAAATAATTCTATCAGCATAAGTTAGGTGTTCGCATTTTCCATACATATCCAAAAGCGCAGTTCCCACCACTATATCATTGTCGATAACCCTCCTTACACAATAGCCATGTATACCCTTACCTCGACTCAACGCCTTAGCTTGGGCAACTGCAGGCAGGATTGATACAATAGTTGACGGATTCGGACTTGTTCCTGCCTCCTGCAATCATAGCATTCCATGCAACAACGTCTCTTTGATGCATGTTATCGAATACTCTTTGCGCCTCGTCTAAACATCCACATTTGGCATACAAATCAATCAATGCTGTGCAAACAAACACATCAGAATCCATCCTAATTGTGAACGGTTGAGATTTTATATAATATTAAAAATTGATGGCCGTAAATAAAGTTCTTTACATGTTTTTAATTTTTTGAATTCGAATTTTCTAAATTGGAATTCGCTTGTTTGAGATGATATTTAAGAATATTGTTTTTATTAGTTCCTATTGGCAACGAAGCAGACGAATTTTCTCCCTTAAATTACATACATCTTAGCCATGGGATAAACTTGAATCTATGGAAAATATAAACTAACAGAGAAACTGTATGGGAATATGGATTCAAGGAAAAGAAAAAGGCAATAACAAGGTTAAGAGATGCAAGAGATTTAATTGAGAAATTGAAGGAGAAGATGAAGGCATTACAAGGGATTCGATTTATAAGATTTAATAAGTTTTTAAATTGTTTCTAGATGAGAGACTGAGTTACTATATTTATCTTATGTACTCATCTATTTAAAATTCCAAGCTATCTCTTTGTAATCATCTTAAATTTATCAATAAATCATTTTCTCTTCACAAACTATCAAAGACACTTCTAAAGCTACTTTTGCATATAACCTTGCATATACAGACAAACATGTCTTTAGGTTGGCTAAAGGATGGTTGATCTCGGAATTTTATGTGGGGGCTGTTTTCAAAGCCAGATCAATATATAAACAGGGATCAAAGTACTGCTGCCGGCACAGGGTGACTGGCAGCCTTGGATGCAGAACACTAGAACACTATTTGCAAGAAATTGGATCCAGTAATGGAAAAACAATTGACTATCTTTAAGCTCTTCAAAGAAACTGAAAGCCCCTTCACCAAAGACAAATTCTACTCTATAGAATGAAGGAAGGATATCTTTTTTCTTGGTCCAACTAGTCTTTTATGTTAATTCTCGTCCATATCCGCCATTTAACTGCAAGTTGATAATTTTTGTCCCCAATCATTGTAGATGTTATTGTGCTGCTGTTATATATTCTATTGACGATGAAGCATTTGGTTTCAACTTTTCAGGTGTCATGGTATTTTAGAAACTGCTAGAAATCATAGATTGTGGAGACGGATCATTGGCATTCATAGTTCTTGGAAAAAGGCCATTCTTTATTTATAATTTGAAGAACTTGCGAATTTGGAAAAAAAAAAAAAGTATATGTACTTTTTTTATTCATAATTTGAAGATTTTAGATTTATTATTTTACATCTGTTATATTTTATAATGCTTTTAAATACGTATGTTTTGTTCTATACTAGATAGCCAGTCCTATGTGGATGGGGTAAGAGTTGCATTTGCAAATCTTTAAGGTCTCCAACATGAGTACTCTAGATTTGGGATGTGACAGGCCCTGACCACAATAAGAAGTGTGGGCCAAAGGTCTTCCTGCCTGCTATGTTGGCCCACCAATTTGGAATGACCCAAGGGGTTCCATTCGAATCGTTCTTCAGCTTCAACGTTACTCATTATCAAAGGACCACAATACACTCAGTCGAATTTTTGAAAGGGACCGACTATCTTCTTGAGGTGGAGGTTGAAGAATTTGACATGCCTGCCATTCCCAACCAGCTGAGCTGCCAGCCAACGATCAAGAAATGGTGGGAAAGATACATAGGCAAGTTCATAGTTGTCACGCCCCGGATCCCGTGGCACGAATCCCTATGCGGGCAGCACATATCACGAGGTGAAACCTTCGGGTTCCCACCAAGGAATGCTGTTGACCAACAAATCCTTCTACTAAAATTTCATTGAATTAATAGTATAAAACTCTATTACATCAAATCAGAGTGCGGAAGCTAAATAAAACAAATTACATAACAGTACTATTGACTTCAGAAGAGTCACAACCTCAACATATATAAGGAATTAAATAAATGACTTAATCCTATTACATCCATAAAACATTAACGTATTGTTCATAAAAGAAATAAATGAATAGCAGCGACTAGCCTAAGTTCATCCACATTACATCTGAACCTACAACATGAAAGGTTGTGTGAGCTTGGAATGCCCAGTAAGAAGCAATTCTATCATCCATCCTCATGGAATATTATAATCCAAGAATTCGATTACAGCAATAACATTATGTAGTTAAATGAGAGAAATGCAATCAGAAACATCGCCTCAAGAACCGAGTCTTAGCAATTATCCACATCATTACATGAACATTACAAACATCGAGTATAAAGGAAGTATATCATAAGAAATGAAGAAAACATGATGAATGATGAATGAATGAATGCTATGACGATTAAAACACAATCAATGCAACACACAATTATAAATGCTAATGAATGCGAATTTCGGTGATCAGCCGGTTTTCCAAATAATTCATACTTGTTATACTTGCTCACTCTCACCATATCTTATACCCTCACCTCTCACGTGTACATCATGGTTTTGTAGGATTTTCAACCTACCGGGCTCAATTCCCGTAGCTATTTCTTGAATTTAGGGATTAAAACCCAGGGAGACCTTTACAAAACGATTTCCCACTTTCATTTAGCGATTGAACACAGGGAGGCCTTTACAAGACGATTATTCACTTGCATTTAGGGATTTCAACCCAAGAAGACCTTCGTAAGGCGATTACCCATAAACAGAGTAAGATTCAAACCTCTGTTCGTCACTGCCCGGTTGACCGGACGAGCTATTCAATTCAAACCTCTATCCGTCGCTGCCCGGTTGACTGGACGAGCTATTCTACATAGCAATTGGATTTTCGGTGAAAACATCCTTTGAAGCTATTCGTCTGCCCATACATACGAATAATCCACCGGAAGCCATCACAGGTATCCTTTTCACCCATTAGTAAGATTTCTAGTGATAACATCCTTCGAAAGCTATCCATGCACCCATACACACGAATAATCCACTGGATGACATCATGGGTATCATTTTCACAAGTGTAAGTGCATAATAGATCACACGATAGCAAGACAGATTAAACCAAAACAACATCAACAGTACATGTTACAATCACCAAATACATGGAGTCACTACCCCAAGTTGTTTGGCACAAGTCCCAAACCAAAATCCATCAAACTACACTCAGAAAAACCATCAGTAGGCTCACCGGTATACCGGTGCCTACCGGTGGATCAAAACTAGGCAAACATATGTCCCTATCGGCAAGCTCACCGGTGTAACGATGCCTGTCGATGAAGACCTCTTTGTGAATTTTTATTCCATGTCGACAGGCTCACCGATGTACCGGTGCCTACCGACGGGCCATGATCTCGGTAATTTCTGGGCTTTCGAAACCCCACTTTTTGATACCAAACTTAATCAATATCATCTCTAATGTTCAATAGTCATTACAACAACAATTTTACACCAATTGAATCATGCAAAACATCATATTTCACAATAATTAAGATTAACATGGATTGAATCAAAATAACAATATGAATCTAGAACTACAAAACATGCCATAAGAGAACTATACATGAAGATTAACTTACGAAAATTTAATCACCAAACTTGAGACATACGATCATGCTTTCGAAAATCATATTCAAGAATCATTCATTCACGCATTCAATCATGGGAAAAACAACCACAATATTCCAAGAGAATTATATAGAAAATAAAACTTACTTTACAATAAATATCCAATTTGTAAACACTTCCTCTTCGTTTCTCTCTTTTCTCTTCTCTTCTTCTCTTCTTCTTCTCTAAGGCTATGGATGGCTAGGGTTTTTGGTCGAACCTTTTTCTTTTTTCCCATCTCTATTCTAGTCTTATTCTTAAATAGAAATCCTCCAAAAAAATTCCCTACTAAGAAGGATTGTGAGGGAGAGGGATAAGGAAGTTTCCTTCCTTCTCTCACCTTTCCACCCATGACACTCACACGCACATCTCGTTTCTAATTTTTGAATTAAGTTATATAATTATAGATACCTCCCTCAAATATTATTCTTATTACACCTTAACCCCAACACGATAATTTTATTTTTTTCTTTTTTCATCTTTCTCCATGAAGGTCGTTAAGACCTAGAGAAGTAAGTTATTTTCATCCCTCCCCAAGAAGGCCCTTCAATTCCTAGGGAGGTACTTTCAATTGCATAAAAAAATCATCGTCGTTGCAAAACTCTTCTTATGAAGGAGTATAATTTCCAGGAAGAATCAGTAACATTCATGCATATGAGTCTTCTAGGAACTGGCTTGTTGCTAGAATATCCCAACTATTGCACTTCATACATTCATTCCATTTACTTGTCATGTATTCATTCAATTTCATTCATATATTTCATAGTCTGGTTAGATAGGACTAGTTCATTCATTCATTCATCCCAGTCTTGTTAGATAGGACTTGGTCGTTCACTCATTCATCCTAGTCTTGTTAAATAGGACTGGGGCAAGTCATTCATATATTTGTTCCATTCATTCATCATAGTCTGGTTAGATAGGACTAGGTCATACATTCATTCATCCCAGTCTGGTTAGATAGGATTAGGTCGTTCACTCATTCATCCTTGTCATGTTAAATAGGACTGAGGCAAGTCATTCATATATTTCATTCATCAAAGTTTGGTTTCATAGGATTAGATCGTTTCATTCATACATCTAAGTTGAATCTGATAGGACTGAAACCATTATTGCAAGGGAGGAGTGAAACTCATTGTATCCTCCTTTCTCAAGGTTTCTGCTTTTTCAGGGAACTTCGACCTTGGGAAAGGTATCTTTAAGAAGGTTCCCACAAAAAAAAAGAAAAAAAAAATTCAATTTCTTAGTGATACTTTGTTTCAAAAAAAAAATCTCTTGTTTTCAGTTTTCTAGTAGCATTCTGTTTCAATTTCATTCCACATCAATATGCTCTTGATAATTTAAATACATTTTCCAATGATAATAATACACAGTCTAATATTGAAAAAATGGAATCTGTGAACTTAGGGACTGAAAGTGACTCATTTAAAAGTGAGAATCAAAAGTTATGCTTTCTTTAAGATAAGAGGGGAGAATGATATAAGGTCACCGTCTGGTCTTATCAAAATGTATTTATGATGGATATAGACTATGTTGCTTAATCATTATATCAGATAAAAATCAAGGCAGTTGTAGACACCCCAATTTGCACGAGAGCGACTTTCTCTTGATTTTTGCAGCACTTGGAGGCTTGAGCTTGGCTTTTTCTATCTCACAATCATCTCTAAACAACCACTAATCATATTGCCAATTCCCTCTGAAAATCCCAAAAATCATGTGAAATTACCAAAATACCCCTGGTAGATCCCACCTGATTCATTTCAGTCCGAAATCCATTTTCAACATCAAATTTGAATTCCTGAGCCAAAATGCTCTCCAATGAATATAAACTTGGGCAAATTCAAAGTCTGTCAGAAAAATGACAGTTTTGCCCCAAATCTGGTCTTTGGGCCAAGCAGCTAAATCCGAGGGTCAAAATATTTCTCCGACATCAAATTTGGATTCCACACTGAAATACATTCAAAACAACTGTGATTTTGTAAAATTCCAAGTTCAGGAGTCGAAGGGTCATTTTTGGTATTTTAAATAATTATCAAAAAATATAATGGGATAAAAAATAATAAAAAAATATTTTAGGGAGGAAATTGAAATATAATAATTGAGAGAATATTTGAGGAAGATTTTCCATGTGTCAAATTCCAAGAAATAAGAAAGAATAAATTTTTGAAGTTAGCACATGGCAAATCACAATCCAAAAAAAAGAAAATCAAAATAAAAAAAGAAAGAAATAACAAAAGAAAATAAAAAAAATAAAAAATAAAATTCGGAGAGAGCATCTCACGTGCTCCCTCCCCCATTCCTTTCCCCATCTTTCTTTCCATTCTCTCTCCATCCTTCCTTTCCCCATCTTTCTTTGCATATTATCCTTCCTCCTTTCTCTCTTTCCTTTTTGAACTCTTTCTATTTTCTCTCTTTCTCTTTCCCTCCTCTTCTATTTAAGAAAGCAAGGGACCCAGATCGTGAAAAAAAGCACAACTGACGCCTCTTCTTCCCCAAGGAAACACACAGGCTCTTTCTGCAGCCACCTCTTTTCCCTCTCATTTCAGCAACGCCAACGATGCACAGTGGCACCCCTTTCACCACTCATTCAAACCATACAACTACCCAAACCGTGATTTTCCTCCTTGCAACAGTCCACGTACCCTACTCCTTTCCTGCCAAAAGCGCCATCTCCTTCTCTCTTTTGGACACCACCCGCTACCCTCACCTTTCCAGCTACCTTCACCTGCAAGCACCCATTGCACCATCTCCATCTTCCTTCTTCTTAACCCATAAACGGATTTGTTTTTAACCAACCGGCTGAACCGATCTCCATTCATTTGCTATCGTCTTCAAGATCAAGCCAAGTTCACGCAAAAGGGTAGCCGTGCTTCAAGGCTGTTAATCCTATTACGTTGGTATGAGTTCAACATTAATAGGTACCCCTCCATTACAAATTTGTGTATTCATGGTTTGTCTTTGTTTTATTATTATTTTTCTCTTCCTTGAATGAATGTTTGTTGTTTTATTATTATGTTCAAATGGATGTACATTAAAATAAACCTAGGATGAATGGGCGTTCGTTTTTCTTTTATTTGCTATGTTCAGATTGTTACACGTTAGCTCGGTTTTAAAAAACATGCAATCACATCTTTTTTTTATTTGAGATTTCACTTGAGATGTTATGTTCACCCATTATAGATCCTTGGGTATTTCCCTTTGGTTAGTCTTTTTTTTTTAATTATGTACGTCTTGTGATTTGAGTATGTTTTATTTGGCCAAATATTTGTGAATCGGGTAACAGGTTAAACCGGGGGAGAGTGGGTGCCTAACACCTTCCTACTCTCTTAACTATTCCTCCTGACCTAACTCTGGTTAGACCATTACTTATTGTAATTTTAGTATATTTTCGGGATTAATTGATAAACCAAGGGTGACCATCACATCCGAACTCGATGGATGGTGGCGACTCCATATTTACCCGATCGACCGAGGGTCCACTAGACCATGGGGTGATCACACCAGATATAGGCGCGATCAATAGGTGATTTAGTGAATTCTCTCAACTTTAATTCATTATCACCAGCGAACGCTCCCATAGCTCCATTGAACTCATTCACATGCTCCCTGACATTCCCTATTCATCTGTTGTATTGCAGCATGAGTGTAGGGACGACATATTCCACGGGATAAGGTTTCTTCATCATTGTTATTGGGTATAGGGGTCGAGTGTCGATTTTAAACTCATTGGACTTCACTTGTTGTTGTTGTAAAAGAGTTGTAATCTCGTCACGAGTAAAACCATTATTGTCTATTACCTCAGCTTGGGAGACGCTCCTAGGAGTGTTACTAACCGATCACAGTGCAGGCGCCATAGGTCCTCTCTCCACGGTTGGCTCAGCTGGAGGTGTGGGAAAATGACTCTCTCGGGTAATCATCGTTTGCAGTAAGTCTGTCATTCTTTGTTGATCTTCCTCCATCTTATTCATTTGCATTCGTATCATATCGACTTGATCATATTTGTCGTCTGGTGATTCTTCCAACTCTTCCTCACTTTCGACTCATGTAAGTTTTCAGGAGAGCCTTCCCCTATTTTCTCCATGTCGGCTTTGGCTACAGCCTTGATCTTGCCCATTTGGTTTTATCATTCTTTTATTATGAATCAGTGAATAGGAGGCTTGGTCCCCTGCAGAGTCATCAAAATGTATAGGGTTCGTTTATTGAAGTAGCTAATGGTGAGATGGCCAATTCGATAGAAGCCTAATGCCACGACCCAAACTTAAAGAAATTCTAGTTAGAACCCTTATGTTCGAACCGCGACTCTCACCCCAATAGGAATCGGGCAATCAATATCGAACTATAATTAGCAAAAATTTACTAAACTTCAAAAGAATCTAATTTAATTAAAAATATTCAAAGAATAACCTACTTATTACATCCAAAACAA
>JAUPMG010034505.1:0-14526 GCA_031762675.1 Pachysandra terminalis | reverse complement strand
AGAGAACTTCAATATAATCGCTTCATAGAAAGAGGTAGAAGCAGTTCCAAAACTATCCAGATTTACATTGTTTAGGATTGGTTTATAAAGAATCACTACTTCCAAATTATCCGGCGGTTGTTATTGAACCGCCATTAAACACCGCCGATAAAAACCCATTTTTTTGTAGTGTGTGTTAGTACATCTAACATTAGGGCTAAACTTTACCGCATTAGGAATGCCCTTCACCCCCCACACACTAACACGTTAACTGGTGACACAATCAAAGATAGGTTTTATTAGCAGCTTCAACATTTTGAGAATAACTAGCACTACTCATAGGACTCATGGCAGCCATGGAGCAGTACAACTCATGGCCCTGCACACTATCAGCTAATTAAGGCAACTGCCTTCCTACCCTCATTTATCTCTATACCCTTATCTTTTCCTACTTAATTTTCCTTATCAATTGTACTCAACCCCTGAACACCACCCGGAGTTATTTCAACAATCAGGTCAATCCCAGACAATAAAGTACCAACAGAGTAAACCTCATCAACCACAGGCAACAAGTCAGTCATCCTCATGGCAATTGCAACCTATACAATCCCATCATCTCCATAAACAGGGACAATACTATCATTGCCCTTCTCTAAACAGCCAGTTTCACTAGCAACACCAGAGTCATTCAACTCAGTAGCCCCTTCCATGACTCGAGAATCTTTTCCATTATCAGTAGCTCCAGAGACTACAAGAGCTTCAGTTGAGATATCGAATTTCCGACTAGTAAGGACCCATGACTTCTTAGATTGGACAGGGCAAGACTTGACAGTATGTCCAAAACAAAGACATTCGGAACACCTTTGAGGTTTCCACTTGTATTCCACTTCAATGTCAATAATTTTAGGAATCTCACCTTCATCAGCAACATTAATGGGAATGGAGGATGGTAGTTCATTATCAACTAAGATTTCAACACAAACCCTCGCAAAAGAGATTCTTGTACTCTGGTCAGTAGCCATGTCAAGGAACAATGGAATTCCAATAGCACTCCCAATATACCCAAGTGTAGTAGGACTCATGAATTGGAGAGGTACATTGGAGAGTTTCACCCAAATAGGAATAGTGTTAAGTCTGGGTTTAGAAGAATTCACTTAAGCATCCCATTCTCTCAGAAGAAAGAGTTTTCTTGCAAAAAGCCATGGTGCTTCCCTCAGAACTTCGTCATTGTCCTCACTGCTCCCAAACTTGAACATGTAGAAGCCATGATCCATGTTAAACACATCCACTGAGCCTCTCTTGCCCCCAAAGCTTTGAGACAATGTTCTTCACCATAGTGTATGGAAGTCTTCTTTCAAGGAAATGACCGACTATACACCCTTTCCATTTCTTCAAGCCTTTCTCTCCACTAGCTTTAGGAGGGTTGATAACCAAACGACCATCAATAAAATCAGGCTTATGATAGCTAAGCCTCGTTCTAGTTTTATAACAATTCGCAAAGAGATCAGTCCATCCATGAACTCATGGTTGTGGCGCAAGTAGTATAGCAGCCTGCAAAGAAACCTTAAGTACCAAGGGGAGGAAATACCTCTTAGGAAACGCCATGTGTAGATGTCGGCGCCAGCTGGGGTGCCGGAGGTGTGTCATTGTTGTTGGTCAACGTGTTTTTGGTGACCTTATCTCCTAAGGAAGGAAATTCCTCATAGTAAATACCTTGATCTAACGTTGGAGCTACAGGGAATGGAGATGCCGGTCTATCATCCCCGACAGTCTCCGACGGCACTGCTAACCGAGAAGCAAGCATGGGGACTAACCACTGGCATCCAGGAATAGATTCCCACCATGCGCAGAATGTTGCTTATTCTGTTCCCCCACTTGACAAAACACTATCTGGAATACCAGATTTGGTGCCAAAAGTTGGAGTTGAAAAGTTATGGGTCGGGCTTGACCCGAAACCTGATTCAACACCAATCAAAGCCTTACTAGAGACTGAGGATGGGTTGCCCGAACTTGGGCTACACCCGCCAGATGAACCCGAGATCTGAGACGGCAAGATGGAGGAGGTGGCAGTCGAAGAAGGTACTGTGCATACAACAGGACCGCCCCAACCCGCCGGCGGTGAAGAAAAGTCCATCCCAAAGTTTTGGAATGGAGCAGGGGAATCCTGGAACCAAAGTTCAAGGATGAAGCAAGAGCTGGCAGTGAAAAGATGTGTGGATCCCAGAACCAAATGTTCCAGAATGAAGGTCGATGGAGAAGAAGAGGAAAGAGGAAACCCAGTAATTGTAAATGAATTGCTGGATCAAAATGAAATTGAAATGATTGGAAGAGGAGTTCTCAATGTGCAATAAAAGAGAATGAGGAGTGAGAGGAAAGTGTGGGGGAAGGGGAATTGCCGGCGATGGACTCAAGGAGGGTGGGGGCTCAGATCATCTTCACATTGAGAAGGAATCTCCCGAAATCTTAGGTCATCTTCACGCTCAGATCTCAGGTCATCTTCATGTTCCAACAATTCACAAGAGTTTGTGGGGGAGTAATAGGAAACTATTTCAAGGTGTTCGTGAGATACCATGTACCAAATGCGACCTCATTAGTTATCAATTTATAAATTTCATTAGATTTAGTTAGAGGTAAGCTTATACTAGGTTTATGTGATTAGATCTTTCTACAATTATAGTTACCTTGTGTTGATGTTCCTTTTTGGATAGCATGCCATGTTATAAGGGCGATGATGTGTTTGCCATGTTAGCATCCCAGTCATTGCCTAGTGGGCACAAGTGACACTTATGGATTTTGACCATTTTGAGTCAAACCGAAGCTTCTGGTATAGTTACTCAAGACAATTGGAAAATCCATTGAATACAAAAGTCATGGTGTACCAGAAGTTTTGACGTAAAGAGAAAACCTACTACAAATAGCTTGAGAATACTTAAAAAAACAAAAACGGAAGATGCCCCCATATTATCGGGAAAGTATTAGGCCCCTTCTAGGCCTTTCTGTCGGGGTAGGGTATACAGAGGGGCGCCCAATCCTTGTTTTCATGGAACCCCCACTGAAATTGGCGTTACACCAGGAGCTCCTGGGACCCGATTCTCATGTAGCTCAAGCTCGAGTAACTCCCGCTGAGCAGTTTTTGGTTGATCTATCCCATGGACTAGTACACCAAAATTTTGATACTTGAAACTTACCAATGTTAGAACTGCTTGCTTTTTGGCATTTATATTGAAAAAACAGCAATTGTGTCAAAAAGACCTGGAGGCACGGGCATTCGGCATAAGTGTCTAGCATGACTTAGCTTAAAAAGGATATTGCCTTATCATATACGTCCAACTACTTTTACTCATGAATATTGATTAAATGAATTATTATCTTTTGTTTGATATGTAAGAGAAGAAATCACCATCATGGGTGAAAGCTCTCGCTTCTAGGGGAGTCACATGATCGGTATGGCGGTCAAGGGCATGGGTATCATCGATGACTAGTTTTGAGGCCGGCACACTGACTAACAAGCCGACAAACAATAAACAAGTAAGTTGTCAGCGGGTTGAATCTGCATGCCGGAAGGTAAGGTGTCCTATTAGCTTGACCGATCAAAGGACTTTATTAATTAATATGAGTTGGTGTTTCTCTCATATTATGGTAAGAGTTACAAAGAGAATTATAATGGGACTTACAATAACCTCTCTTCCATGAGAATGGAAGTTACAAAGAAAGTAACTCCTCTCACTATAAGAAAGGAGTTACAAAAGAGAGAATGAAAGAGATGGGGACAATTGTCACCATCTTATAGCTTCCCGTGCCTATATAAAGCAATTGGTAGCTAAGGTACAACATAATAAGCTTGTGCCATTAGACTTTAGTAGAGAGATAGTTCTCATCCAGACTTAGCCTTCTGCGTTGAGCCCTTAGCATTGAGACTAGAGAATACCAGGTTTAGAGATTTTCTCTAGAAGAAATCTCCAAGTACAAAGTCCTTTTAATCGGTCAAGCTAGGAGTTCAACATCTTCTCTACTTGTTTGTGCATCACCTGTTGTGGGTTTCTTGTCATCATCTACCTGTCACTTTTTATTGACCTAGTCTCTATGATCCAGTTCAAGCAACACTGTAGGAACGACTGTTGCACAACAGTTTAGGTCTATACAGGGATCTATCTTCCCTACCCTTTTTTTTTATATGGCGGACACGTAGGCATATATTTGCCATGTGTACTGTCCTACCTAAGAAGGCACCTACACCTTGTAATCTTCATAAACATCGGGTTTAAGTAGCTTGGATGGCACCATTTTATCCACCCAAAAGGAAAGAAAAAGTAGGAGAAGCAAATACAATGTATGTATCAAATCAATATGATTTTTTTCACTTTGGTATCACAATTATTGTTTCAGGCATGCATCATGAAGAAAAATAAAATAGCAAGATATAATAAATCAAGTGTATAGTGCATCTAAGAGTCTAAAATCTAAGCAGTTTACTTGAAGTCTTGATATTTCATTGAATTAGTTCAATCGAACTCATTTACTGATACAAGTTAGAAATTAAAATTCATTAAACATATATCCAATTATCTTAAAATGTTAAGTAACGCTCTACTTCCTATACTATAACAATGGTTAGAGACAAATAAACTTACAATGTCAAGAGCATGGTAAAACATGATATGCCCCAAAGGCATAAAGAGCCAAAGCAATGGTGATGAAAGGCCATTTCTTGTTCAAAACCAAACTAAAGATATGTCCTCCAAGGTCGGCAAACCAAACATTCTTCTTCTTATTGTTCCATTTAACTCTTCCAGGTTTACTCATCTTCTTGATATGGGAAGAGCCATCTTCGTCTCCTCCCTTCATCATGTCCTTGCTGTTAGTAGAAAAATCAGCCCTTAATGATATATTCTCTAAACATTCCCCGATATAGATGCAAGATGTCAACAAAAGTATGACTATACGGATTACGGTGATCATGAATTTGTTGATTAGGACTGATCCCCTCCTTGGTTTAATACCTTTTTTTATATCCATGAACATAGCCCTTGCGAATTCCTTGAAATTGCTATAGAAGGAACTTCTGCTATGAACCATTGTTGGGGTACATACATTTTCTATTGAGAAGTTATGTGTCAATGATGGATTCAAATGGACTTTAAGGATCTTTGATGGCTCAATATGATGGAAGAATGTTTCGGCTACTTGACAGCTTGAAATGAACATCCCATGACTAACTTCAACATTCTCATAAACTTCGAAGCTTGGGGTGCTAGAAAAATCATCTATGTCGCCGTTATCTGAGAAGATTCCATTTGGATCATCATTAATGAGTCCAAGTGGGAACTCAGTATTGTCGAAATCCTTGAAATCGTTATGACTGGTTTCTCCTGCAATCTAATATTTGGTCAATGAAATGATCTTTATAGAAATTAATGGTGCAACACTTCAAAAAAAAAGATTGGATACAAGAAAGAAGGGCAAGGCATACCTTCATTATCTCTGTGTTCTCTTTGAAAATTTGAAATATTTTCAATTGGGATAATCTTTTGTTCTTCTAGCATGGTCTGTTAACACATGAATTTCATTAGAAATTCAAGAAATCAAAATAAAATGCATTTATCGAATTTCACTAGAAAGCTATTTATTTATGAAAACCCATATGAATGCACATGTTTCTCAATACACTGGCACATCTTCTCTTTATCTAAGTTGAGTATCATTACCAACTGGATCAGTAGTTCTATCCAAAATGCAAGTTCTGTTTACCTTCTCTATATCTTTGTTCGACATTCCCACCCCTCGTAAATTCTCCACTATTTGCTCAGTCTTGAACTCCACCAAGTCACCAATCTCTATAAACCTTGTCTGCTCTACTCCCCATGGTTTCTCCATAAATTTAAATGAGCTCAAGTCATTCATCTGGCATTGAGTTTCGAAAGAGGCAAATTCATCTGAAAAACTATAACTTCCATCCCATGTACCCTGAACATTCGATTGATTAATCAGATCCTGAGAGGCACAAGCAACTGAAAGAATTTCCTGCAAAATGTCTGGTTCGTTTGTCTTGTCATGGAAGCAATTGGATTGCATAATCTCAACTTGAGGGAAGTCCTCAACCTCTAATGGAGGCAAAGAGAGCCGATGCTGCAACCTTGCACACTCTAGTGCTATATCAACCTGCAAACAAATTAAATAAACTCAAGCTATATGCAGAATATGAAATTCCAATTCATCATTTTTGGAGGAAAAAAAAAACAAAGAAGGGAAATACTTGCATTTTCTTTTTACCTTTGATGGAGGGTATGCAATGCTTCCACAATTTGATAATGTAGGGTTTGTGAAGCTGAATGCCTCATCTGATAAGTATTGCATCCATTTCTCATCTCTTGAAACATCAGTAACAAATGAAGAACCTTGGTTGATGCCCGGTGAGCATGTTTCGAAGGGATAAGGATAACAAGAACTCTCGAGATCTTCACCTCTTCGGTCAGAAGATAGTTCCATGGTTGATGAATGATTACTAGAATTCATTTGGTAATGGCTTGTATAGGGAATACCGTACTGATCTCCAATCTTTGGTCCAATTGCACTCTTCTTGAACACACGACATAGCGCATAAGCATCCTAAAAAGTTTTCAGCAAGACAATTTATTGGTCATAGATGAGATTTTCATTACATATGGCATTACTAGAAAGATAGTGGATATTACACAAAGAAGGATCTAGCTATATAGAAAAAAAATTAAAAAGAAAAATAAAAATTTAGCGGAAATTAGAAAGAATCCAATAGCCTGCAAATAATTAAAAGGGTAACTGTGTGAGAATAATAATGCCATTATATATATATATATATATATATATATATATAAAAATACTATCAAATCTATTAAACGATGTTACCGGGACTCTCAAGGAGATTCCTAAATGAATGAATTGACTACAGCATTTCTTTTAGTTGTCGAAAGTTCAAAGTATGCTACAATTTTGTTATTGTATAATGTATAGCTATGTACAGTCATGTCCTATGACTTCTATTAATGCATGAATTCATGGCATTTGTGTAAACAAAGTAATGACTATTGGAGGATTTATATAATTTCCATTGATTAATATGAGAAAAAATGAAAACAAGTAATAACCAGACCTGTAAGCCTGAGGCAGTTTCACATTCTCTTTCATCAAGTCTGTATTCATGCATAACCCAGTCAGTTCGAGTTCCATGAGGTGCCCGTCCTCTATAGTAGACTAGGGTCTTTTTCATGCCCACAGCGCGCATTTGAGAGTTCACCTTTCTATCCTTTCCAGTCGCCTTCCAATACCCAGCTTGAGTCGCACGGTTAGTTCTTGATCCGTTAGGGTACTTCCTGTCTCGAGGGCTAAAGAAATACCACTCAAGGTCTTTGCTTGGTAAGAAAGATTTCTCTGCAAGATCCCCATACTCGTTACAGCTAAAAACCGACAATTAAAATGAGAACAAAACAACATCAAAAGGTAAAAGAAAAAAAAAAAAAAAAACTGATAATTCCAAGAAATTACATCTTGAAAGGACTACGTATAAAGGGTACTGTAAATGTAGAAGCATAGATCAAAACAAGAAAACGTATGTTATCATAACTAGACATTTCGATGGTACAAATCTGGTGTAATTCTGGCATGTTGCTTTGGTTGCAAGCCTATCCCATTACTAAAGAAGTAAAGAAAAATAAGAGAAAAGAGATCTCAATCCAACTTAAGTTCAAATTATATATGCTAAATGAAACTACTTATTTAGATATTCTTGTTGGTTGTCCCAACCCTAGAATTATCTAAGGGCAGATGATTTTTATCAACAATGGAAGATAAAAAAAAAAAAATCAGATAAATCTCCAATCATAGATACAGAGAAAACAGAAAACCCGAAAACCTTGCGTGGAACTCAATATCTCTTGAAGACTATGCAATCCCTTTTCCTTTTTTGGCCTTTTGACTTCAATCTCATTCCCTCTTTCTTTTTTTTTCTTTTTCGTTTTTTTTTTTTTATGAACAAAATCCCTTATTTTTATATTCATCTCATTCTAATAAATTTTATAGGCTTTCATGAAAGAGAAAAGATAGAGGGATCATGAACCATTCTCTTAAGTAAATTTACTTTCTAGTTAGAACTTAAATGTGGGACATTGAAGAATTTCTACTGTTGAAGATTAAGGTAGTTTGCTAATAAAAGTTCAACCCAACCAAATAGATTAAAGAACAAAAAAAATTGAATAGAAGGAAATTCAGCTAGGGTGCAGTATGTAAGAAAATTCAGATACTTGAGCGAAGAATTTTTATCTCAAGCTAAAATCAATTAAAAAAAAAAAAGAAACTACATATTCTCACTTTTATTTTTAACATGCAAGTCTGATATCATGCATTGTGGTGGTGGTTCTTGCTATTATTATTAGCATCATATTACAGCTAAGGTATGGGATAATGCCACACAATATTGTTTAGAATGATAATATCATTATGAGAATGATTGTAATATTCATCATCTTCATCATCATAAGCCTTATCCCAGCTAGTTGAGGTAGGCAAAGAATGATAGTAATATTAAGAAAAAAAATCAATACCCGGTAAATCCCACGGCTCACTCTTGTAGAGATCGACTTCGGGAATGATTTCGAGCTCAATCTTACGTCCATTGATCTTTCTTTTGAGATAGTAAGCAACGAGTTCCTCATCGGTCGGATGGAATCGGAAACCAGGAGGCAAAGTAACTGATGCCATTTCTTTTGAACCTTCTTCTGATCTTTCAAACTCGAAACAAATAAAGGATCAGATCGGCCTCAAATCCAAAAAAAAAAAATAAAAAGCAGTTGAGACCAGTCTTATAAAATCACCAACTGTACACTCTAGAAATAATGTAAATTATCCTGATATAAACAAAGCCCAGATCAGAAAAACAATTCAAAGGACAAAGAAAATAATGTAATGAGCATAAGAGAGCTAGAGATGTAAGTAACAGCGACTAAATAATGCATTAAGAGAGAGAGAGAGAGAGAGAGAGAGAGAGAGAGAGAGAGACTTTTAGGCAGAAGAAGAAGGTCCAAAAGAGAAGAGATTGAGGAGCTTGAAGGAGAGAGAGAGAGAGGGGGGTGGGGGGGAGAGGTTTGGATTGGTTACGGTAGGGGGTGGTTTGATTGGTTACGGTAGGGGGTGGTTTGATAAGACAAAAAGAAGAGGAAAAGCATGGGAGATTACCACCCTTGCCTTTATCTTTTTATTTGTTTTTTCCTTGTATTCTTCTTATCGTCCTATTCAAGCTCTCTTTTTCTCTCCCTAATTATCCTAGGCTTCGCTTCTTGTCCTTTCTAGGAATCTTTAGTCGACGTGGAAATATCAAGTTTGATGCATTACCCCACTGTCTAGTATGTAAGACCGGTCAATACGTGGCTAAAAAGGTTAGATCGACTGATTTTGGCTGCATTCAAATGGAAGTTTCTTTCCACACGCCGACGGTTCTTCCCGAGAAAAATTGTCGATCAGCTCACGGTGTAAAGTCCTTGGTGAGAGAGCAAAGCTAGTCAACGAAACATTCATAAGCTCGACGCGTAACTGGCCATGATAACGGGGCCCACCATCTAGAAAATTGTGTACACAAAATTGTGAGCTAATCAAGTGTGTGTGGACCACACCATCTAGAAAATTGTGTATTTTACGTCAGGCGATTCTGGTTTATATGGATTTTGTTTAATAGTTGATTTCGTTTGTAGAGAAGGATCTTAGGGTACGTTTGGATTTCATCAATTATACATGAGAGTTGGAATGTAAATGTATTGTAAATTTTATGATTTTAAATTCATATGTATTAAAATTCTATTGTTTTGTTGACACACTACTCGTAATCTAATTTGTATAGTTAGTGTATATTTTTTTTTTTTGTATTTAATTCGAGTGATGGATTTACGACAACAAGGTTTAATGTACTGGGACCAGGTATCGAGTCCAATTCGATACAAAAAACAATATATTTTCAAATTCAAAATAAAAAATGGATTGACTCGATCATTGGAATGACGGAATCAATCGCTGTACAAAAAATCGATATATCGAATCTACAGGACCGATCGTCGGTCCAAATCAAAATCAGTTTAGTGAGTTACCCTTTTAAACCACTTTAACAAAATACTTAGTTTTTGTGAGAATTACAAGAAACACCCTATAATTATGATGTGAATTATAATTTTTATGGATAATGGGAATTAGATGTCCTTGTTTTTTTCACATGAATTTTAATTCCTATAAAAATTAGGTCATTGAAACGCAAAAATTAAAATTCACACTTAACCAATTCCAATTCCCACCCTTGAATTTATGCGAAGAAAATCAAATGTGAACTAATGCTCTCGCCGTAGGATGGCCTGAGATTGGTTTAGAAAATAAGTGCTTGCTTTTTCATCCAATTACAAACCACAACATAAGATAGTAGCCCACAGCTGATTTCCTCCCTTGTAATACGAGCCCTAAAGGTTGACCAATGATTAGGGTACACATCAGCCCAATAAAGATTACGGAGAGACGAGCGCTTATAATAAACGCTCTCTTCAGTGGTCACAAAATATCTTCCATGATTGGTTGCCTTGAAACTTATGATTTAGGTCGGAAATCATGAAGGAATCTGACGCCACACGATGGATCAGCTTTTGACACGTGAGAGAAATTCTACGTGGAAGTACAGGATCACTTGTGTTGGCCCCTCATCCTTTCCCAAGTGATTCCAAAAAAAAATGTTTCCTTCCTCTTGCACCACTTTTCCTTTTCTTCAATCCATCTTTAGGTGCTTTTACCCTTTATGGGTTTATGCTTCTCTCTAATCTAATTATTATTAATGGATTTCAAAAAATTTAGGATTTTAAAGAATTGATTAAGCACCAAATTTAGTAATGTGTCTTGAATATAAAGAAGGATTAGGACCCACCATCTATCTAGGAATGGATCTAGGTGAAAATTAAAATCATGTTTACCAATAAAAACCAGCTTAACTTCATATTTTATCAATGCTTAATGGATAAGTGCTTACCCATAAGCAGTAGGGGAAGGTAACTCATAAAAGAAGTTGCTCCCTTATCACTTATGCAAAAAGCTATTTCTAAACTTTAATAATATTTTTATAATACCTATTTTACCCCCTAAACTTTCATAAACACTTAAATAAATGTATTTATCAATAGCTATTTTCTTCAAAAAAGCAGCTTATTGTTGCTATGGATAAGGGCTCCCATTGAGTCACTTATCCAACGAGTGGTTATCCAAAAGCACAAGTTAGGCCAAACGCAAGCTAAGTAACTTAAGTACATCACTGAGAGTCCTAATAGAGTCGCCCTATTGACTAATTGATTTTATACAACGCAATTTTGACTTGATAACTCGGTTGGGTTTCTCAATATACTTGGGCTCCGTTTGATAACCAGAATGTAAAGGAAAGACAATTTTACTGCACAATATGTATGTTTGGATATCTGAAAAGTGTGGATCTCATAGAAAATGTTTCAATCAAACTCCTTTGATTGCAGAAAAAGAACCCTTTTTGTTTTCGGAAAAAAGAAAATGAAAATGTGAGAAGAAGAGCATGTTCCCCACCCTATCCTTATTACCAAAACTTCATTCTTCCTACACTTACACAATGAAGGGTAAAATAGGCAGATGAAAAACCTTTCTCATTCATTCCTACTAACCAAAATCAAAATCAAAATTTTCTGTTACTGTCATAAATTTTCCTGATACAACCAAACATCTTACAAGAAAATTAAATTTCACAGCCCCACATATTACTTTCCTAACTAGCTTTCTAGCAAACTCTTGGCATCCAAATGGAGCCTTAGTAAATTTATGCGAGAACACCTAATTCATTAAAAAATTTGAAAAGATTATCCCTGTTTCTAAGTACTATCCAAATATATCTTAGGAATGTATAAATTTATAATATACGAGCTAACTAGCTATTGACTTGGGCCAAGTTAGTTAGAATAGGAAAAATTCTGAGTCACCTGATCGATCCCAGTTTTCGAAACAACACCTATAGAGTATCTTGAGTGCAGAGAATAAATCCGTCTAAAGCTCTCTCATTCACCATGGATGTGTTAATTTTTACTGCACAAAACGATCATGCATGCACGATACATAAAGCAAACAGAGTTGCATAAAAGAATTTGCCAAATTCTATATTCGCCGGTGGTTTCTACATAAAACCTCCTGTAAAATTTTTTTTAGGCTGCGTTTGGTCCGGGTTGTACTTTTGGTTAAGAACTCATTGGATAAGTGACTCAATGGGAGCACTTATCGACAACAACAATAAGCTGCTTACTTGAAGAAAATAGTGTTCGGTAAATACATTTATTTAAGTGTTTATGAAATAAGTTTAAGGTTAAATTAGGTATTATAAAAATATTATTAAAGTTTAAAAATAATATTTGTTTCAGTACTTGTGAAAGTACTGAAACGAATAAGTATTATGAAAATATTATTAAAGTTTGAAAACAACTTTCTGCATAAGTGATAAAAGAAGCTTCTCCTTATAAGTAACCTTCCTCTATTGCTTATGGGTAAGCATTTATCCATTAGGTGTTACCAAACACAATTTTTAATTTGAAAAGATGCTTTAATAAGTTATAAGCTAAAATAAGCACTTATATAAGCCTAGCCCAATGCAGCCTTAGATTGTTTTAATTTGTGGAAACCGCAGCTACTTGTTGGCAAATTTGCTATTATATATATCATATTTTTTACGGCATTTACCATCGACCATTACTAAATATCCACCAGTAAAAACAAGAGCATTTCGTCTGGTCTATGAATTTGGACGATTCACTGCACCGCGCATGTACCCGAATTGAAATGCTTATAATGCATTAGGGTACAAACCTTTCAACATAGGGTACAAATATTACAACAAATCGTCGAGCTCCATTGACCAGACGAAATGCTCTCAGTGAAAACCTCTTCTTTTTTTTTCTAATGAGGGAAAATAGATTGAGTGCCATGAAATGCAAGTGTAGGTTGTATTCACATGAACAGCAAACAAAGCGCGTATGAACTCACGTTCATGAATTACAGCTCTGTGGTGGTCTCTTAAGATTATATAACTTGAAAAAGCGGCTAAGGGTTTTAGTTTTATATTGATAGAAGAAGAAAAGAATAGTTTGCGGCCGAAAGGAAATCCTCCCAAGTATGCTTTTTGGGTCTTCATAGTTCATGCCAATGACCAAAACTGAGCTATATATGACTTGCACAGGAATCTGTAACTCCAAAGAAAAAGCCACACAATAGAAAAGCAAATGTTCCTATTGTAGAGCAACTCGTAAAAATAAAGCTTATGTGGATGGAAACAAATGGCAATATGTGGGTAGGACATTTGTTTTAACTAATTCTTTAATTAATTAATTTTAATTAGGCCTCTCAACGGATTGGATTATGTTCTAAATACGACCGGAAAACATCAGATATTATATTGTAGTAAGTTTATGATAATTACTAATCATAATCCTTTTTGATCTAGTTTTAATTTGATCAAATTCGGATATACACCTATCTGGCCCGATTAAGATCTAACCTGACTATATGTATAACACCAATTTGATAAAGGGTTTATAGTCTAAAGATTAATTTGATTACCAACGATCTGATCTGATTCTTAAGAGGATCTAATTCGGATAGCCGAAGTTTCTTATTGGATTGAACTTAGACGTACCATGATCCAGTCAAAATTTGGCCCGTTGACAAGGTTACTTTGTAGTCTTAGTATATATGAATAACAGGAAAAACAAATAATAATAACATACAACTAACAAAATTATAAATAATAATAACTGTAAATTCTACAAACCTCCCATTAGTAGGGTTTTAAGTCTTGGGATCTTGGATCGCATCGGTCTCGGCTGATCCCAATTCGGATCGGCGATTCAGATCCGATCCAAAACTTGGTCATCCTAATGAAAAAAAAAATTAATTTTTGGATTGGTCGGGTTGGTCGCCAGACTGGCTGTACCGGTCGATATATCCAATCACTGGACCAATTGTATCAAGTGGCTTGGGATCGGCCAGGCCGATCCCGGTATGGATCGATCTGATCCTTGAAACCATTCTCATAAGGTTTAGTACAATACTCAGATAGCTCCCCCATCCTTTAAAAATTGTCAAACCCTCCTCTCTAGTATGATAATATTGATATTAAATCCCCTATTAGTAGCTCTTGATGATAGATATTGCTTATTTGTATATTATAAGACCAATTTGCCCTTATCTAAATTAGTTTTACGGTGAAGTAGCTATATGTTCATGGCTCGATTGTGGTTGCATTCTCTTCTTTCTATGGTGTTCTTTCGAATAACTCGGCTAAAACTTGGGCATTATTAGATGTTTTAAAGCTATGTTTGTTGATAAATTTGAAGCCTTTAATCATTGAGGTTGATTCTCAGATCATTGTGGACTGGTTAGCTAAAGGAAAGATGCCTCATTGGATTCATACTTCTAAATGGATTGAGATTTGTAAATTTTTTTATGAGCTTAATCTTATGATTTGTCATGTGTTTAGAGAAGGAAATGCGG